>JAOUZG010000111.1:0-11672 GCA_026289955.1 Argiope argentata
ATAGATAGATAGATAGATAGATAGATAGATAGATAGATAATTTTTTTCAATTTTTCTAGCTGGCAGACAAAGTTTAGGAGCTCGACCTATTTTGAAATGAAATAACAGCTACGATGTCATAGGGTTTCGTCAGCTTTTTAAAAACGTATCTGCTTTCAAAGAAGCATACATAATAATAATGCAATACTGGTAAAAGCAGGTAAAAATATTTTTTGCCTATAAAGTTCGGAGACATCGAAACCTCCTAACCAAATCATATTATGTTTCCAGATGATAAAAAAAAAACAAGTTTGTCAATTTATTGAATGCAAAATTTAACACTCAACTACATTTACTGCCACAGAATCAAATCGGAATTCGATATATTTAAGTTATGGCGTTTACGTGCGTATGAAAGCATAGAACATACAGTGAAATCCTTTATTTGTTTTACTCAAAATTTGACAAGAGTCTACGACAAGGATGCTAAATCTACGTATTGAATTTTATTTATTTAACTTTCTTCGTCTTATAGTTATCACGTTAAGTTATTTTCGTATATTCGGACAGACCTCTGAATAGTTTTTTTTTTGCACAAAATTTGATAAAAATCTACGAATTTTGTTTAAAGACTATACATCAAATTTCATCCGTCTATTCCAAAGAACTTTTGAGTTATCTTCGCCATTTACAGACAAAGAGATACTTTTTTCAAAAACGTGTTTTTCGAGTTCAAAAAGGTTTGAAGCACGAAGACTCAACAAAATCTGGAGTTCGAATATTTTGATGTTCATAGAACTTTATCTATACTTCGTACAAGAGATTTGTTGGAATTGTATTTAAAAGATAGAAGTTTACATTAGAAATAGATATGTATTAAATTTTGGGTAACATCAAACAAAATTATCATCTCTCTATCCGCCTATTCATACATAAGAAAACACAACTTTTATAAATGAAATTTGCTATCCATTTAATGATTAAAATTATGGATCTAGATTATAATTTAAATCTAATAGCTGATGGAAATGTTTAAGTGGCCATAAACAGATACTATCTCCCGGGGGGGGGGAGGCACCTAGCTATTGAGGAGAGATGCTTTCGGCATGGCGGTTGGATATTGTCACCCTTGGTGAGTACACTAATAGGTGGGGGTATGACCCCTCCCATCTGTGACAGGACGTACTTTCTACGGGGAGGGTTGTACCATGACCGGTGATGTCTATTAGGACTCAACTACAGTTCCGCTTGTGTTGCTGTTGCAGCGTTCCAATCATTCAGTTTTTTTGGTTAATCTGTGTGCCTTCGTGGCGGATCGGAGAGTATGTCTATGATTTACCCTCAGAAGCTATTGCACCCTTCCTTCCGTTGTTAAAGTTGAACAGGAGAACAACAACAACAATGACTGATGTCCAGAATTTATCATCGGTTTTGTTTTTTTATTGCTATATAAAATGGCATTACGTCTAGTTACTACACGTGAAAATTGCTATAAAATTAGAAGTAGATGCAACATTCTGTTTTATGCGTGCAAACCTGACTGTTGCCATAGAAAATTCGCCTTTCACCCAAAGCATTATGAGAATACAAGTTTTGAAAAGGAGAATAGGGGAAAAAACCACTCTATATTGTAAAAGAATATGCAAAATCCTAGAGGAATAGCTTTCAATGGATGTTTCCTGATTATTAAAAAAGATATTATGGCGTATAAACAAAAAAAAAGATTAAAATGAAAATAGCTATGCATATTTCAATGTATCATGTTGGAACACCATTTCTCGAACGGCCAAGCACCACGTGCTCGTGCAGTTAAATAATATTTTTATTCATTTTAATCGTTTCGTCGAATGAGTCACTTTGGTATTGCCAACGATCCAAAAAAAAAAAACTTTGTCTCGCATTGATTGTTTTAAAAAATATTACATTTCCTATTTATTTCACTTTATATAATCGTGTGCCCAAAATGACATTTTTCTAGGTTTTATTTGCTGTAGTCATTCACTTCTTTTTTTTTAACCAGAGCTTATGTAAATGCAATGGCAACGCGTTATTAAAAGTTGATTTTTTTTAGATGCTCGTGCGTATAATAAAATTTTTATCTTTCGCCAACGGATTTTTGCTGAAGCCAAAAAACTCATCCCAAAAACAACATCATGTTCTAACATGATAAAATAACTAAAATTATTCCTTAAGTTAAATTATATTTTTATTCATTTTAATTATTTCACTGAATGAGTCACTTCAGCATTGGAAACGATCCAAAAAACCTTGTCACGCATTTATTGTTCAAAAAAATATCATGTTTCCAACTTATTTCATTTTTTTATAATCACGTGCTCAAAATGACATTTTTCTAGGTTTTATTTGCTGCGAGTGTTTTCAGCCTATGTTATTCAACATTTTATATCTTTATAAAATGTTGCGAATATCAAGAAAAAACTTACCAATTTTTATTCCTCTTCGATAGGTCTTCAGTATTGGATTTATTTGCAGATAATTTCAATATTTAAGGCCAGTTCCTGCATATTCACATCTATTCTATTCTTTGGGCTCAAGAGTTCAAATGAATGATCTGAAAGACGAAATTTTTTACAATCTATGTTTAAATGTATTTTTCATATGCTAATTTTTTTTCCCTTTTAGTTACTTATATTGAAATTAAGAGTTCAATATTTCAAGAAACAAATGTTTTTATCCCTTTTTCTAAAAAGAATCACAATAAAGAGTTGTTAAACAATCTCAGTTCGTCATATTTGGAGTATGAATTTAACATTGTCACATTTATTCCACAAATTTATTTCCTTAATTTAAAATAATCAGAAGATATTCCATATAACAAAAAAGAAAAGTTTAAATAAAACGAAAAGAATTAAAGGAATTTTATTTATACATTCTCAGTTTTTTCTAAATAACCACATACCTAAATAAATAAAGAATTATATATTTCCGTCATTTATCTTGTTCTAAATGTAAAAATAAACAATAGCAGATTAAATTTTAGCTTATCATTAATTACAAAAGAAATCTATATTTTTTTTCTTTATTTAGACACATAAATAACTTTAATTTATAGTTATTAATTAATTTATTTTTTTCTATATTAACTTACCGTAAAAACCAATCAAATAAGAAGAGAATGACTATGAAGACAGGCATAATTCAACGCTATCAAACTTCTATTAATTCTTGAATTCTTGAATTTAAATATTATGGGATATGGAGCAACAAAGGCTATAATCCCCTGGTTGCCACAAAGCAGCGGCTAAAAGTTCTCCAAATTAACATTCTTGTATTCCGAAATGCACAGAGGAAACATCACATGCTTGAGTGAGAAAAACAAAGAGTCTGTTTTTGCAACTTAAGAAATATCAAAGTACTTGAGAGAATTCAGAAAGATGAGCATATTTTTTTTGTTGGCGAAAACATGGTATAAAAGAACATCGTAGTAAATATCGGGATCATCTATTTGAAGCTTGTTCCATAACACCGTTCTGCACGTTGAATATTTTTGACATTTGAGAAGAATATGAGAAATATCGTTTATCTCACCACATTTGCTGCATAAAGGGTTATCTGTAAGATTGTATTTATAAAGAAGTCCTGGAGTGATGATGGTTTTGCTGATTATTCGGGCAATGATTTTATCTTGCATTCTGTGCCCTGTCCATTTTGAGATGGATATTATGTCGGGAAATTCACCCATTAATGGTTGATATTTACTTTTTAGGTAGTTTTCGTTTGCACTTTGTTTAGAGATCTTTTTCATTGTAGAAAAAAAGTCTTCAGGAGAAATCCATTCTAGAAAAGGTGTAAATGCCGAGATCTTCTTCGTCAGATGATCAGCCTCTTCGTTAAAGGAAATTCCGGAATGTCCAGGAACCCACAAAAGAACTATTTCTTGATTTAGTTTCTTCCTGATGTAAATTTTTGAGGCGAGTCTTTGGATGACCTTAGGAGAGTGAAAAGTGACATTTTTAAGTGCTAACAGGACTGAATAGCTATCCGAAATAATAAGGTTGGGCTTTTCTGGGATTGTAAGATCGTCCACCGCTTGGCAGATTGCCAAGGCTTCGGCAGTGAATATTGAATTTAATGTATGAATTCTGTAAAGAAATTTTTGGATGCTAGAGACACCTGCAATTGAGGTGGAATTTTCAGATTTCGAGCCATCTGTAGCTATAATGAAATGATTTTCAAAATGATTCTGTAAACACTCATTGAAATCTGCAGTAATAATCGGGATTGGTAAGCCTTTGTTCTGGAACCTGAATTCATTTAAAAAAATATTGCATAAATTTGGGTTATATTGTAGATGGAGTGGCATAGTAATTATATGATCCGGTACGCAATCAAGTTGTTGGAAAATGTTATTAATAATTTCTTTATCTTTGTCGCTCAAAAAACGATCCATCTCATTGTGATTATCAACCAAAGGTGAAAAGGGCTGGTTGGACATTTGTTTTATAAAAAATTGCATTGCTAGACGTTTTATCTTGTCTGAAAGTATTTCTTGGTCAGCTAATTTTAATAAGATGATGTTGGGGGTCCAAATTGGTACTCCGAGAGCAACTCTAAGTGCCATTGTTTGTATAGTGTTACAAGATTTGAATTGTGTTTCAGAAAATTTATTAATTATGGGGCAACTATACAAGAATATGCTAAGTATACTGTTGTTAGCGATTGTAATTAAGTGTTTCGTTCTTGCACTATTTCTTTTGGAACCTAGTATTTTGAGACCGAAGATTTTGTTGAGAGCCTTGGTTCTTAAATTTTGTAATATTCTGTTATTTTGTTTAGTTCTTGAAAACTGGATTCCTAAATATTTAATAGTTTCACTCCATGTTAAAGGAATACCAGCATATTTTATACAGGGTAGGGGGTTTATTTTTTTTTTAGATAAATCTATTATAGCACTTTTTTCTGCACTAATGGATAGTTTCCAGTAATTACACCATGTATAAATATTTTCCATTGTATTTTGTAACTTCGTTTTAATATAATTTATCGAGTCATGAGAGCAGTATACGAAAATGTCGTCTGCAAAAATGGAACAATCAACGTTTGAATCCAAGGTCTCGAAAAAATCATTCATGAATATTGCGAACAAAATTGGTGAGATGACGCTCCCCTGAGCCAGTCCTTTATAAAGAAATTTTACTTCGGAATAAACATTTCGCCATTTAACTTGGAATGTCCGTTCTTGAATGAAATTATGCATCCATTTAGCGATATTTCCTGTAATGCCAAGTTGGATGCATTTGTACATTAAATCGTCAATGTGAACCGAATCATATGCACTCTTTATGTCTAAACTTATGCCAATGAAAAATTTGTTGTTTTTATGAGCTTCTGAAATTGCAGTGTAAATTTTATAAATTGCAGTATGGTTATTTCTAAAGGGTACAAAGCCGTGTTGGTTTGGATTCAGGTTTTTGTTAGTTGCAATATAATGAACTATGCGTTGCGATATGATGCGTTCAAACATTTTACAGAATACTGAAGTAAGGGCTATTGGTCTGTAAGAAGTTATTTTTGTTTTATCTTTATTTGGTTTGAGAATTGGAATGATAATTGCATTCTTCCAGTTTTTTTGGGATTGCGGAACCATCAAGTTGTTGTTGAAACATTTGAAGTATTTTAACAAGTGATGTATCATCTAGTTTTTTAAACCATGTTACAGTAATTTTGTCTGCACCTGGGGTAGAATTTTTTGATTTCTGAATTGCCCTTTTAAGTTCCCACATTTCTATAGTTTTATTCAGGAATTCGTTGTTATCATTATAGTCAATTGGAAGAGGTTGAAATTTCAGAGTTTGCATTGAAAAGTGCTTTGCAAAAAGATTACTTTGGGTTTTCGAATTACAAATATAGCGATTATTATAGAAAATAATGTCATTATCTTTAATATTGGGGTTGGTATGGTTCGATATTTTGTTTAAAATTTAAAAAAAAATTCTCGGGTTTTGTGATATTTTACACAGGTTATTCCAGTAATTTTCTCTTGCTTTTTTAATATGAAATTTTAATCTGCTTCTGTATTTTTTATAATTGATCCAATCAGATGTCGAAATATTGCGTCTTGCTTTTTTCCATGCATGTTTTTTTAAGCGACTAAAATTATAGCAAGCGGTATTCCACCATGGTGGGTATTCATTAGATATTGTTTTGATTGTTGTATAGTTGTTAATTGTATGGGAGATTTTATCAGTAATAGCTTCTATGTTTGGTTGGCTTTTTGAATTGAATATTTTATTTGTTTCTTTCATAATTAGGTTCCAATTGATATTTTTAAGGGATTTATATGATATTTTCATTTTCGACCATGATACAACTATGGGTACATGGTCACTTTCGAAAGTGCATCCAAAATTATAACATTCAATTTCATGAAAAAGAGAATTAGAGCATAGTGTTAGATCAATGATAGAATTACTATTGGAGCTAGTGATATGTGTTGGGTTTGTGGTATTTAGAATCGTGAAGTCGGAGTTATTCAGCCAGTCAACAAATTCCTCACTATGTGGTGAGTGATAATTTCCACCCCAAAGGGAATGGTGTAGATTAAAATCTCCAAAAATGAAAGTCGGGTGGTTAAGATTATCTAAAAATGTTTTTATCTGGTCTATGTTAAAACCACGTGGTGCATAAATATTTATGATTATGAATTTTTGTTTATCCTTATGAATTTCAACTGCAAGTAGTTCTAAATTCGGATCATTTTCTTGACTGAGGATTATCCTAGCAGCCAGATTTTTAGGTATTCCTATCTGTAAACCACCTCCTAACCGGTTACTTCGATGGGTACGAAAAATAATTTTATCGGGGTGAGAAAAATTGTCTGTCTTTTTAAGGTAGGTTTCCTGAAAAATCCAAAAGTCTGAATTTGAAAAGGGAGGTTGGTGTAACCAGATGCGTTTATTTTTAATACTACGGCAGTTCCATTGAACAAATGACATAGTTACAAATATATATATATATATATATATATATATATATATATATATATATATAAAACAATGGAAAGAAAATCCTGCTTTTCTAACGAAAAAAAGAAATTACCAAACAAAAGGGTGCAAAAAAAAAAACGAACCCTTGCCAAATTTCGGAAAATACACAATAATTCGGGTTAGCTGATGAAGCTGCAGATAAGAAGAAAATCAAAAAGACAAATAAGAAGGCGTTACTTGACACCAATATAAAAAGTGATAATGTAACCATCCAATCTAAACAGATGCGAAACAACAATACAAAAAATGACAAAGTAAACAACAAGTCAAAAAAGATGTGAAACACCAAAACAAAAAGTCAAAACTAACGACTAAGCAAACAGCCTAGCAAACCAACAAAAACAAAGAACCACCAACTAACCATCAGGCAGTTCTTCTTCATCATAAGAAACTCTGGTATCCCAGGGAATGTTAGATACATTTTGATTCGTGATAGAAACAAGACTCTTTTTACGAGCAGGGGAAGAGGATAATTGTCCTCCCTGCGCGAAGATTTTGTAGATGTTTTCGATTATAGTGTCTATTGATTTCATCAACATATTTGTTATCAAAGTTACTTGCTTTTCAAATTTCTCGTCTATCGATTTCATGAGCGATTCAAACTTTGCGTTAATGGAGTCCTGAACTTCAGATACTGCTGGAGTTAATTTAGTTACTTCTGCATAATTTTGTCTCGTTTGTAAAAAGATTCTACGTGCTTCTCCTGTGGTTATATGATTATGACATTTTAATTCTAATATCTTTTTTTCATTTGCATAGATAGGACAGCTGTTGGACTTTTCGTTGTGGTTTCCCTTGCAATTGATACATCGGGTTACATTTTGGCATAAGCCATCGTGGATTTCGCCGCAATTAGCACACGCGTTGAGTTTGTCACAGACTCGGGATGGGTGAAAAACATTTAGTGCACTGACGCGGTCTGTCGACAAAATGTTCTATATTTTGGTTGATAAAGCCAATTTTAACATCTTTTACTTCTATTAATTTTATTTTTAAAAAGAATTTTAGAAAAAGAAACATAAATGTTGCCAATCATAAAAACAAAAAAGTCAAATAATGGACATATAAATATAAATAAAGGAAAAATTAATAAATTCTTGCAAAAATTAATTTATTGATGTTCAAAATAATCGTTTGCATTTATCGATGGCCGCCTTATTAGCACAGAGGTTGATGCATTTTGTAACAGTATTATTCATTTTTATTGTATCTTTCATACAAAATTTCTGTAAAATGATTTACTAAATAAAGATGAAAATTTAAAAGGAGATTTTAATAATGCACTGCATTTAGTAAATGATTTTGCAGAAATTTTATAAGAAAAATAATATTTGGATATCATATTTCTCTCAATGAGATATCAAATGTTATCACTTAAAGATTGTAGATAGTAAAGCGATTAGTCGCGCAAATTAACAGATAATACGGTGTACATTATAAATTTTCTAATGTAAATTATATATCTAATATAAATTATTTTCGAAGTAATTTCTAATATAAATTATTTTCCAAGAAACAAATCGTTTGCATTTTTTTAACTAAGCAACAAATTATAAAATATTTTTTTTTAGAAAATCGTTTGTATTTCTTGTAAATTATCAAAACTTGTAAAATCGATTAAAACTTATTTTTCACTAAACGAATCAAAGCTAGTTGCACAAAAAAATATTCTAAGTGATTTTTTTAATGTGAATTAGCTGTTTTGGAATAACATTTTATTTTATCCCAAAGATAATCTCTTTAAACTCATTATTTCTCAAAGCAGCTAGAATAAAAAATTTATAAAAAACAAGGAAGAAAAAAAAACAATCTAGAAAAACAGATATTATTTATTGAAAACAGTATCATTCAAAAAGGTTTCTAAGACTCGAACTTTTTTTACAAATTATGAATACATTATCATAACTTTCCTTATTATTATTTTGAGGGATTCCCCACACTTAAAGGGATTTCTAGAAGACACGTTAGGGATTTTTTTGAATGAATGTAGGGATAACTGTTGCACCTATTGCACCGAGATAATTTTTGCTTTGATCAGATATGAATCGCTGATACGAATCTGCTGATTAATTTTCCACCGAAGAAAAAAGAAAACGCACGGCCAGATTTCCTCTTTTCTTATGGCTGAAGCCTGGTATTGTTTGTATGAATTTTAATTTGGTTTCTTGTCGTAAATTAGAGTTAAAGTCGACAGTGATGTTTTTTATCGGTTTAGCAGGGGAAGGGAAAATTACAGGGCAAGGATTTTGAAATGTGACGTTGAAATGCAGTTTGCCGAAACAATAGTATCATCTTTGGAAGAAATTGCAAGGCGTGCATTCTTTGACCGCTCTTTACACCCAAAGGATGGTCATTTTTTTTATTCTTTGTATTCATTAAAGGTTAAAAACATAATTTTATTCTTCGGTAAATGCTGTTAAGTAACCATAATTTGCTTTAAATGGAAATATTAGCCTTTGTTTGCATTGGTAATGACTTGAGAATGTGGATATAAAAAATTTGTTTTGAAATTTATCTAAAGGTTTATATTATAAGTTATGAGTGTATATATATATTCTTGCTCTGATGTTGTCTTTTGAATTTAAAAAAGCTCTCTGCGAACATCGGTACTGATTTTGCAGCGGTGTTTTCTGGTTTCCATTGTAGTTATTATTGAATTTTAAAATGTCATAGTTCTCACATTACACGCTTATATCAAATAGAATATAAAATTCCTTACATTTTCAAGCTTTTATTTTACCTTCAGGGTTTAATATTTTTTGTAAATATGGTTTCTAAACTACTTTTCCAGTTTTAGTAATTTATTAACCCCTAGATCATGAAATCCACACGTTGTAAGCATGAAAAAACAACTTTTAAGAACTTGCTTTCACTTTGAAAAAAAAAAAAAAAACATAGTTGAAACACCATTTGTTATCATGTCAGAACATGATATTTGGAATGAGGTTTTGTGACGTCAATAAAAACCAGTAGGAGAATAATAAAAAATTTATAATCTGCACAAGCATCTTAAAAAATCAGCTTTTAATAACGCGTTGCCATTACATTTAAAAAAGCGCTGATTAAAGAATTAAGTTCATTACTACAGCAAATAAAACCTAGAAAAATGTCATTTTGAGCATGCGATTATATAAAATGAAATGAACAGGATATTTTTTTTAAACAATCAATGCGAGACAAAGTTTTTTAGATCATTTGCAATAATAAAGTGACTAATTCGATCAAACAATTAAAATGAATAAAAAGTCTAATTTAACTTGCACGAGCACGTGGCGCTTGGCCGTTCAAGAAACTATGTTCTGACATGATATATGGAAATGTGCATAGCAGATTTCCTTTTAATCTTTTTATTGTTTTTATTAATTTTTTACAGATACCACAGTTCTCCAACTCTCTATATTTTTGTGATTTTCACTAATTAAACGTCGTTTAAAGCCCATATTGTATGGTGATTTTTTATCCTTTTGATGCCTTCAAACCAATTATTCCTCTGAATTTATCGATATATATATATATATATATATATATATATATATATATATATATATACTCTTTCTTTTGCTTTTTTGTCTACCCACTTAGGTATCCGTCATTAGTAGGGTATCAATTTTCGTAAAATCTTTACATACCTCAAAAATATTGGCAACTAAGTAGCAACTAAGAATGAAAAGGAACCAAATATTGGCGAAAAAATTGCAGCTTAGAATAAAAACGGCCAAATATTGGCTTCAAACTTAACAAATGGAAATAAAAAGTAACCAATTATCGCCAATAAAATAGCAACTAAGAATAATAAGCTCTTACTGTAAGTACTTTTTCATTACTACGCTAATGAGCAACCGCAAAGTAGCATAATGCCGCCCAAATATTGGCAATAAAACAGTATGAAGGAATAAAAAGCAACCAATTATTGGCGACTTTAGAATAAAAGCAGACAGATATTGGAGACAGAGTAGAAATTAAGAAGTATAAGCAGCCAAGTATTAGTGTCAGAGCTTAGTATCTTAAAGTTGATGTCCTAATGATAAAAATTATATACTGAAAAGCTCTATTAGCTAAATGATTGAAATTTTGATTTGCATTGTTAGTATCAAAATTATGCACCTAAATCAAATTTTTAGCTACATTGGTTCAACAGAAATAAGTTAAAAGTAAATATTTCATTCTTTTTCTCTACACTACGAAGCTAAGAACAAAAAGAGCAGCATTTTACGTGTAATAGGAAAGTTGAATGGGAATTTAATTCTCGTTCTGATTGAAATATGGTCTTTTCTTGCATTGATACTTGCACTTATTTCGTGAATCTCACATCATTAATTGAAAAGCAAGAAAATTTTTATCGAACAGAAACGCAGTGAAAATTTACGTCAGTGGTGGAAAAGACAAAATGTAATCGTTAAAATAAAAAAAAAACTACGTATTTTAAAAAATGTATTTGAATTTGAGTGGATGAATAAAAAATGGGTACTGACGTATTATACCGTTTTCGCCAACAACCGCCAACGGTTTAGTAACTCATTGGCGACGGTTTTAAATTTGGCTATAAAGATCAACGGATTACACCATTGCTGGATTGTCATAATTGACGGTTTAGCAACTGATTGGCGACGACTTCAAATTTGGCTATAAAGTTCGACGGCATAATAAGTACGTACCAAAATGTGTTTTATTAAAGAACAACCTATA
>JAOUZG010000131.1:0-14157 GCA_026289955.1 Argiope argentata
GTAACGTATAACGTATATAATATATATAACATATATGTAACGTATAATGTATATGACGTAAATGCAAAGTAAAACGTGTATATAACGTAAATGTAACGTATAACATATATAATATATATAACATAAATGTAACGAATATCAAAAAATGGAAGAGACCACACTGCTTCTACAAACAAATGCTGAAGAATCTGAAAGGAAAATGCTATAAAAATGTTTAATTGACGTCAAATGTTTTTCTTCGAAGTGGCTGTGAGCTAAAAAAGAAGTTGAAAAAAAAAAAAAAATGCCTTCAATTGCACTTTATGCAACAGATCTAACCATAAACTCAGCAGATTTAAAATAACAATAGAGTAAATGTTTGTATTCATTCTCTTAATCTTTCGTATTTAATCTCTGAATTTTTAAGAATATTGTATCCGTGAATTTTTAAAGCGCCTTCTTAATATTAAAAGCCGCTTTGGCTATGTAGAATGTGTGTATATTCCAATTCTTCTCTTAGGTGATTTTCACATTTGTTATTTACGATTAGTGAGAGAATGCCACCAACTTTAAAAACTCAAAAGTTGATTAAATATTCAATTAATAAGATATTAAGCGAGATTTTGTAATTTTACCGCAAGAAAAATTTTGGATTAAAATATCCCACAAAAAATATTTTTGAATCATCTTCAAAATTATACAGTTTTAAATTATATGATTTTCACATCCATGCAATTTTTCTTCAATTTTTCAAAATATAATAATTAATTGAATTGCAGCTACAATTTTGAAACAAGGAAATATGTAGATATTGCGTAGTCAGCCGATGATGAATCCTTAAATTATATAAATTATGATTTTTGATGTTTTGATTATTTTTGATTTTTTAAAGTATTATTTTTTTTTAAAAAAAATACAAGTTTTAATTTTTTTTGATATTTTTATTTTCATTTTGTTGACTTTTTAAAGAAAATATATACAATGTTTAAAACAATATCTTAAGTTGTCAAAGAAAAAGAATAGAAATAAAGAATACTGCCAGAATGGTAATAGCAAAACATTTACAGAATTCAAGAAGAACGCTAAAAGAATAATTTAAAGCAGACGATTAACAATTTATAAAAGGAAAAATTTGCAATGGAGAAAATTAGTTATCAGAAACTTTTAAAAATCGTTTGGTTTCTTTGATGCTCTCATTTTCGTTACAAAACATTTCAGACGATAAAAGATATAGCGTTTAAAGTATGATATTCAATTGTTGTGTAAGATGTTTCATATTTTATTCAAAGTACTTTTTGCTTTAAAAATAGTAGAAATGAAAGTATTTAAATGCTAAACGATTCTTACATATGCGCATGAATAATTGATTATTAAGATGACACGGAAAAAGGTAAATGCTGGCTTAGAGGTTTAAAAATAAACAAGTAATATATATAAAAAATAAAGTCAATTCCTACTTATCAAAAAAGAGAAAAATTTCTTTTTAGTTAATTTTGTATTTATAATTACGATTAATGTAAATAATTGATCAGAAAATTATACCTGGCAAAAACAAAATCAAGTTCGTATCCGTTGAAAATAAATCAGAAAAGACTCTGAAAACACTTAATTGGCGTTGGAAATTCAACGCCAACTGAGACAATGCAAATGCGTGAATTTTCTACGCCAGTTGGGGTACGCAATACAGATTAGAAATTTTCAATTTTCTTTATTCTTCATTATTTTAATTCGAAAGTACTTCAGAATAAATCCGAAAGATAGATTTATTAACAGTGTTTAGTTTTAAAGGCATCAAACACTAAGAAAATAAACAGAAATGTTTGAAATAATCGGCCGAAAGCATGTAAAGCCTAACCTGAACTGAACCAAACTGAATTCGTAACTTATTTGGCGGTGGAAAAATGAAGATTTTTGGCGAGAAAGTTATTTGTAATTAATGAATAAAAAATTAATGAATTAATATTTTTAAAAACTGTTTCAACATCAAATGTCATCCACTACAAGTTTTAAAAAATGACCTAATAACATATTTTCATTTTTGAAGCTTTAACGAGCTCCAAACTAAAGTTTGTAATGTTTCACTATAACATACATTTTCAGATGATAAATTGCATGGCTAAAACAATTTGTCACTGAGAGAAGTTGATTTTAAAAACTGACATATTCTGTCACAAACAATTTTTCAAGAGAAAGCATGCAGAAAGCTACCCACTAGCAGAGAATGACTTTTAGAATACTTACTAGAATAGGCGGAGGGTTTATCCTGAAATACTATAGCAGCATGGAAAGAGAACAAAAAGAACAGTTAAGCAAAGTTCAACCCATACAGGAAATAACATTTAATCAAGAAAAAAACCACTTGTTTACTTTTAATGAAGAGAAAATAGACACGGGTGCACAAAAGACAACCACAGAAGCTCAAAGTTCAAAAATAAGAATTTTATTTCAGAATTTTCACAATACAAGTAGCTAGCCGTAAGCGAAAAAAAAATATGGCAGATCATAAAGTAATCAAAAACAAAAAACAATGTATTAAGTAATTGGGATGTTTTTGTAATATAATTGAACTTAGCTAATTCGAAGTTGTTGGGATCATATTAAAAATTTGATTTTTATCGAAAATTCGAATTAAAGTGAATTGGATCTAGAAACAAATGAGGCAAAAAAAGCGATATTTTAAAATTACAGCAAAGATTTATTTAAAATATTTAATAGTTGTAATAAATAATGTTTCGTTAATAAACAAACTGAGCATAATAACTATTTGTAATAAATAATTTAATAATTATAAACCCCTTTTAATAGTTTTTAAGAATAATGGGAGATAGAAATATAAAAATACGAAATGAACGAATTGTAATTGCTATTAATAATAAAATACAACTTTTAACAGTTTTAAGAGCAACAGAAGACAGTAATTTAAAAGTATGGAAACGTTTATTCTTAAAATGTAATTATTTTAACGAATAACACAAAATAATTGCATATAGTGAAGTAATGGTAAGAAATAAATTTATTTTATATACATTTTTAAAAGCAAAAAAAGATGTTAATAAAAAATGCAGTATGAATTTATATTTTGAGAATTGGCAATTTTAGATTGAGACAATTTTTTGAGATTCAGAAAATTTTAATCAGTAATCAAAATTATTACCCAAATTGAAATAACTAATATAAATAAATTAATAATAACTGTAGAAAAAATTTTAATAATTTTTAAAAGCAGTGAAAAATTATTTTAAAATTAAATTCTTATAGAATTTTAAAATTATTTCATAATTGTATTTAATAATGCCTCTTTAACAAATGTATTGAAATAATTGCTATAAATAAATAATAATAGTAATCGTTAGTTATTGCTATAATAAATAATAATAGTAATCGTTAGTTATTGCTATAATAAATAATAATAGTAATAGTTAGTTATTAATATCTTTAAAAGTAATAATTTCAAACAATAAAAAAAACAAAATTAATAAACAAATAATATACAGCATTTTAAATATTGCTTACTAATGTTTTAAAATAAAGAGTAAAATTCATGTTCATATTAAATTCAAATTTATGTTCAAAGTTTTTTTAAAAACATCAGCTTTTTTGCAGAACAGAAATTAAAAATCTTCACATATTATTATTGAGAATACAATATATTAAGTTGTTCAAGTAATGAAAAAGTTTAGAGAAAAGTCGAATATAATAAAAATTTTGTTTTTTACTTAGAATGAATCAAAGTAAATTAAAATTATAGAAAATATATTCATACATATGAACAGGAAATTCAAGAAAACGAAAAAAAAAAAAAAAAAAATTCAAACTTTCGAATTAGCTAAGTTCTACTCTCTACATCAATTATGACTTCAACATCAACAATTATTAAAACTTTATATATCTTATTACTATATGCACATTCAATCCAAAACAAACATGTTATAAAATTCTAATGCCCATTTTATAATGGCAAGCAATGGCATTCTAAAAGATAAATCTAAATTAATATTAATAAAACAAGACAAAACATGAAGCTAGAATATCATTGGAATGCTTATAATAAAAGGAATGTAAATTGTAGAACAGTTCACTTTCATGCATATACAAGAATATCTCATACAAAGAAAAACAGCATGCATCTTTTCAAAAAATAAGAATAATTCGAAAAGCTTCGAAATTGTTTTTAAAATATTTCTTTAAACTATAATAACTACAATATATGAAATTGTGTAATTTTTTTCTTTTGACTTTAAGTAAGTCCAAGAAGGAATAATTAGAAAATTCTTACTTGTTAATATACTATTAAAATTTTTTAATAAATATTTTTCAATTTTAATTTAGTTTTAAAGAATTGATAGTTGCTTAGGATGAAAATCGAATTTTTGATTAAAGTGAAATTTATGAAAACAACAACAACACAATGTTTTTATCTAAGAAAAAGTAAATAAATAAAAGAAACAGCAGAATGACTTTAAAATTATTTAATTTTTATAAAATAGTAAAATTATAAAATAATGAATTTATTGGTGGCGAATAAATTATATAGAAAGAGACCATTTAGAAAATTATTAAATGTAAATGTTTCCATACGAAACGTGCAGATAAGTTTCAAAAAAAATTTAGAAACAGAATGCTAAAAATAGCATGCACTTCGCATATAACAGTCAATTAATAATAATATTGGCACGCATTCTAAAATCAAAACAAAATGATATATATTTTTAAAAATTAAAAGAAAAAAATTATAAGAAAAAAGAAATTAAGAAAAAGAATTTCCATTTATTCTCTTTAAATCTAATAGAAACTTTGAACTTTTAAACCTTATACTTTTACACTTTTTTGCGGAAATCAGTTGTATATGCAATAAAATAAAGGAAAACCTTGGAAAATATTTATTTTTCTTATTTCTTGAGAAAATTAGCGCCTTCGATACAAAATAATGAATTGCTTGCAGCATTTAGAGGTCCAAATGATTTGGAATATATGGGATGGTTTTTTTTGGGGGGGTGATGGAGGACTTCTATTTAGAGTAATAAAATTTTATGTTTTGATTTGATTTACAAGGGCCATATAATCACACATTTTAAAATCAATATTAAATAACGTTTGAATTTAATATTAATTACCTAAATTTTTTTCAAATTTCTCTGAAGTTCATTGTAGTTTATTTTTCATTATTTCATTATTATTATTTTTCATTTCATCATTTTTTAAATTCTAATTTTTTTATATGTGAGATACTGAAACTAACTCGCCTGAAGATGACTAAGAATGACATGTATTGTTACTTTCTTGTTCATCATAATACAGATAGTTCATCATTACTGATAGTATACTAAAATCATATAATATCTTATTATGGAAGAGGAAATCCCTCCCACCATTTAGGAGTCTAATCCAGGTCTGTATAAGAGCTATCTAGATCTCACACTGAAGTTATTTTTTTTAATTACTACACATTTAAAAAACATCTAGCAATGCTTCGGGTTAATTTTACGGTCACTTAAAAATGTAACATTCAAAGTTGACGCTAAAACTGAGGAGGTTATTTGTTCGATATATTTGTTCTAGGGGCAAAATAACTTCAATACTATATGGTATGAACCAAAAATTAAAAAAAAATTAAAGATTATAAAAAAACAAGCTAGAGGTCTAACTTTAATTTTTTTCCAAAACAAAATATAAAAAAAATACTTTTAATAAAAATAAACAAAATTTATGACAAAAGTATGACACAGTAAACAAATAGGGAGTTTTTAAATTATAGACTTTGTTCAACTTAACATACGCATGGCACACAAAAACACAATACAAACATGTATAAAATAAAAAAAAATCTAACAGCATGGCAAAGTTAATGGCTTAATGTCTATTATCGGTTTTTAGTTCGAATTTTGTGATTAAATTCATGGCATTCGATAATAAACAATAAATAAATAATTAAAATAAACTTTTAATATTTTAATTAGTAAAATTATTGAAATAACAACTTTGAAGTTAAATTTAAAAAATCAACTAAGTGAATTTCTTCAAATTATTAGGAAGCCAAAATAAGAATTGCCGAATCATTCAAAATAATTTTTTTTCACATTTTCTAGTAAATCTGCTCAAAATAATTTGTAGTTTCATACATAATAAAAAACAACAACAATTCATATTAGAGGTGAAGTAATTTTAACGAGTATAACAAATATTCTTTATTATTTTCTTAAAAACTCATGTTCTATTGATTTACTTTCGTATATAAGTATAAGTAATGACAGAATTTTCAAAATATATTTCCTATTTTATAATCAGATTTTTTTTACTTTTTTTTAATTTAGATGTGTATAATTATTCTTTAAATACAACAAATATATTATTAGTTTTGAGTTACTACTATTTTTGAAATATCTTTTTCACTCTTCATTGGCATACATTTTTATTCTTAAAGCACAATTGCAACTTTTATCGTTATTGTTCATTTACCTCCTTTCTTTCCTTAAAGTGACACAAATTAAATGAATTTTTAATACAGCATTTATTTTTAATAATCATTTCTATTTATTGCGTTTCTTTACCAATTATCATTGCCAAACGATATTATTTTATTAAAGAGAACACTAATTTTTATCATCAGTAAATATTTTTGACACTTCTTTCATGCATTTTTAATAACGATAGAGATTTATTATTCTTTAAATGCAACAATAATTTTTATAATTACTATTTATGATAATTCCTTACTGTCTTCTATTTTGATATTATAACTCTCATTATTAATGTTAATTTAAGATCTTTCTTTTCTGTTTTTTATTAATCAAATGTAAATAATCGTGAATACATATTTGCTTTTAACTAAACATTATTAATTTTACCACTTATTAAAAATATTCCAACACAACTAAAATTTTATGAATTATATATTATTTAAAATTAAAAAATCGATTACAAAGTCCTGGCATAAACAATATCGATATACCTATCTATCTTAGCATATCGATATTCTAAAAAAATATCGATTAAAAATATTAATTTGATTGCAAAAGAAATTTATTGAGAGAAAAAATGGATGAATGTCATTTGATCATATATATATATATATATATATATATATATATATTGACACAAAGGTGGTTTGATTTGTTTAAAATGACGCTCTCTAAATTAAATATTTTATAACATTACAAAAAAAAAGATAAAGTTTAGAGATTAAATGTTTTGCCTTGAAGATATATTTAAATTTTATACTAAACAATTAATATTTTATCGTCAGTTCATATTTGGTTAATAACAGTTAATATTTTGTTCGTCTTGTTTAATAGAAGATGATTCACAATTCAATATACAAACTGTTATGAGAAGTAGAAAATGATAATAATAACAAAAAGAATAAAAGTCAAATTCCCGAAAAGAAATGGGAATGGAAACGCCAGCCGAATGAGCTAGAGGGCGCTGTTCATCAATACTGTACTTAGATTTCCACTTCATTCCCTTACATTTTTGACTGCAAATGAATGATGTATAACAATTTACGAATATGGGTCATTCGATTTTGACATAAGGATATACTATGTCATTGCACATGTTAATGGAGTGTCTCCTGGCTTATTGTCATGCAGAAAAGTCTTACATGAATCTGGCTACTTCTCTAATAGTTTGCACGTTGAATTTTGAATCACGACATTTTTTTCTACATAAATGCATTAGCTAATACTAGAACTAGAAAATAAGTAAAACATTAACGCCGGGTTTTACACTCGGCCAGTTACAACCGGCAAGTAGGTAGCGAATGCGCAGAAAGACTAAAAAAATGCTGTTCGGTCGATGGCAAATACTTGTCACGACGGGACAACTATAAGCCGCTGTGTTGCATTTTTTCTTACTGCGCATGCGTTTGTAGAGTTTGGCGATGTTTTTGGCGGGAAAAAATTGATGACTTACCAGAATAATTCCAACGTGTTTTGCTCTTTATGATTCGATATTGTGTTCTTTTTTTCTTTTAATTGTCATTTCTTTTCTATAGTTTCTTTAAATTTAGGAATGTGGACACATTTTTTTTAAAAAAATTATTCTGTTTCCTTGTGTAAATATCCATTTCTGTAATACGCTATTCAGTGTGAAAGAAAAATTCAGGGACGCCAAAATGGCAATTTATAGCCAAGCATGGAATGCCTGAATCTATCTTATGAAATTGTGGCAAACATAAATCAGTCTCTTTCTGCGCATGCGCTGCGTACTTGCCGTCTTATAACTGGCCGAATGTAAACCCGGCATAATATCCAAACTGAGTAAATGGTAGGGATCAAGATACCAACATATGTTAATAAACAGAACATTCACTTTGGGTCAAGCAAAAAATTCAATTCGATCAATTAATGACCAGGGTTGTGCTTTAAAGAAGAAGCAAACACGCGAAACCTTAGCTGGCCACCAGTCCCTGGCAGACTTGTCGTATGAGTTCAGGCAATTCGTTAGCATACAAAAACTTTACCTCGCAAGGGGGTGGGGCGCTGCGGTAGCTCGGTACGATCTTGAAGGTCACGCTGCCACGGGCTTCACGCTGCAAAAGAATACAAGGTCTCAATCATTAAATGGAAAGGAAATATTCACGATATAATACCATTCAGAAAAGAAAACCTATTTTAAGACAATAACGTTATTTAAGGAGAATGTTCGAAAAGCCTCGAGTACATTTAGATATTACTGGGGGGGGGGGAATAGAAAATATAAGAAAAAACGTATTTATTATGATGTCAGAACATGATGTTGTTTTTGGGATGAGGTTTTTGGCGACAACAAAATTCTGTAGACGAAAAATATAAATTTTATTATCTGCACGATCATCTCAAAATATCAGCTTTAAATAACGCTTTGCCATTGCGTTTACTAAAGCTCTGATTAAAACAAAACAATTAATCACTAAAGCGAATAAAACCTAGAAAAATGTCATTTTTTTTATATAAAATGAAATAAATAGGAAATGTGCTTTTTTAAAACAATAAATGCGAGAAAAACTTTTTCTGGATCGTGTGCAATACCAAAGTGACTCATTCGACGAAACGATTAAAATGAATAAAAATGTGATTTAACTTTCACGAGCACTTGGTGCTTGGACGTTCAAGAAATGATGTTCTGACATGATACAATGAAGTATGCAAAGCAGATTTCATTTTTAATCTTTTATTTATTTATTTATTTTCAAGCCTGACGGTGACATTTGCCACGACTTTCTGTTTTCTGTACCTGAGGTCAAAATGAGATGAAATTAAATGTGGATGCTCTTTTGGTGACCCTTATCACTAATTACATCAATCGTTTTGCGCATTTTAAAAATTTCAGGCTGAAAGGGTCACACTTTGCGTGACCCTTTCACCCCGTGAAGTTTATTGTGTAAACGAATCTTTCTAATGTAAACTATGCAATAGCGCCATATCGATATCAAAAAATATAAATTTCTGGTTCGTGCCTCTTTTAAATTTCAAAGTATTATAACTTCGCTTTTTTGCGTTTGACTTGGAAACGACACAGATATTAAACAGAATGCTTCGTTTACTTTAGCTCAAGCATGGTAGAAAATTGTGCGGTTAAAAGCTTGACTCATTCAATGAAACCATCAAAACGAATAAAAAATATAATTTAACTCGCACGAACAAGTGGTGCTTGGCCGTTCGAGAAATGATGTTCTGACAATGATACATTGAAATATGCATAGCAGATTTCATTTTAATCTTTTTAATTCTTCCTAAATTCAATTTAACTAATTTTTAATGAACATTCAGAAATCCTCGTGCACCACTAAGTATCACACGGGGCTTACAGAAGCAGACAACACATTTTCTAATGACTTCACTTACAGAACAGCTACTCACGCCTCACATTCGTTTGCACGACCTCTTTTTACAGGGAGGTACATTCAAATACGCCACAGATAAAGAACAACCATGTCGGAACTGGGACTCGAAACCAAGGCGCAAAGATCACGGGAAAAACTACTGTAGATAATAAATCTCGATTTGAGTTCAATTGGTTGTGCATAGCGATTCAAAGTGTATTTACAAATATCTGTGCATTATGAATGGAATAGATGGCGTGTTGTGCAGACTTAAACATCTCAAATTAGTGCAAATTATCCGATTTACACAATTTTTCATTTAATAATACAAGAAAACAAAATCCAATGAACTTAAACATAAAGATATCTCGACATGATTATTGTTTCAAACTTTTCTCATACCATCAACAACAGACTGCATCTAGTGCCCTCTATCGGCAATAAATAAATTGAAATGAAATCTTAGAGGCTGGATTAATAATGTATGTTATCGAAAAAGCATATCTGTTCTTAGTTATCTTTTTGTTTAATATTCTAATATATTCAAGGCTACTCGGATATCATGTATATATTTTACATATAGGCAATTTTCATATTTTTATCTTGAAATTATGAACGTTGTCATTTAAAAGCATTATTCGAAGTTTAATGCCAGTGTGAAAATTCTATATACACAGCATAAAAGAAAGCTCTTTATTAGAAATTACCGAATAAATTAAATATAATAAAAAATTTAAAAATCACGCTTCCATATAGATATTTGATGGGATTTATGATGATTAATTTCAAGAATTTGTCACTTTTTATTTTGAAACCTATCTTGAATTTACTTATAATTAATTTTATTATGTATGTAAATAAATTTCCCAAAGAGACAATAATGATGTATTTTTACGATTTTTTTGTATGTTCTGCTTTTTCCTTTATATTTAATGTTGATAATATAATATATTTGACATAATCATATTGATTTAAGATGATTAATCTCAAGAATATGTCGCCTTCAAGTTGCAAACCTATTTTAATTTTAATTAATATAATGTATGTAAATAAATTTCACAAAAATATAATAATTATACCTTTTTACAATTTATTTGTAATATGTTCTGCTTTTCTTATGATGTTTAATATTGATAACACTAAAATTTGAATTTTTTAATATTTTTAGTCATAGAATATTTTTAAAAATATTAAAAATAACATGGCCTCTTAAAATCAACATTTACACAAATTCACTAGTAGATAGCGCCACGCAAATATAATAAAAATTTAATCAAATTATTTGGTTTACTGATAAACTAAGTATTGGAAATACTGAAATAGAGTTTTATCTTCGAAAATGTACAATTGTATAAATTTACAAAACTTTAACATATATAATAACTTAACATTTATTTTGGTTTGGTTTTAAGGTGAAAGAGCCTTATTTGTCCGTTTGAGTCAGTTTCATCTTTAGAAAAGCGAAAAAGTAAATTTAAATAAAAATGTGTAATACACAACCAATTGGTTATTATTACAGAGAAATAGCAATAGTTACTTTTAAATATTAGTTAAGGATAATTTAAATCGTTTAGAGATAAAGTTAGAGACGTAACTTATTATTATGCCACGATAGATAATTGTGAACGTAATACTAATATGTACAAAAGGGAGTATAATATATATTGGAATTGACATATTTTATTTTTAAACTGCAAATAATCAATATTTTGAACCAAAAATTTATGTTTAAAATGGAAGCTGTACCATTTTTTTGGAATACTCCTGAAACTCTAAGATGTTGTTCAAACTCATTTCTCATGGTTTGTAATACAAGATTTTTTGAGGGTACCTTTTCATGCGTCATGGCACACACTGTTATTTATTGATAACAATATACTTAGTTGTATTTTGACTGCTAACAAATGCTATTGCACTAAAACTAAAAGATAAAAATGAAATCTGCTACGCATATTTCAATGTATCATGTCAGGACATCATTTTTTGAACGGCCAAGCACCACGTGCTCTTGCGAGTTGAATTATATTTTTATTCATTTCAATTCCTTTATTGAATGAGTCACTTTAGTATTGCAAACGATAAAAAACAACAACTTTGTACCGCATTTATTGTTTTAAAAAATATCCCATTTCCTATTTATTTCATTTCGTATAATCGCGTGCTTAAAATGATATTTTTTAGGTTTTATTTCCGGTAGTCATTAACTTATTTTTTTTAAATCAGAACTTTTGTAAATGCAATGGCAACGAGTTATTAAAAGCTGAGATTCTCGTGCGGATAGTAAAATTTCAATTTTTCGCCTACGATTTTTTCATTTTGAGCCTATAGGTTTTTGTTGACGCCACAAAACCTCATTATAAAACAATATCATGTTCGGACATGGTAAAAAAATAGTTATAAGGAGGAAAAAGTCTTACTTACAAGCATTCTTTGTAAACTTTCGACGGACTGATTGGCGACACTCACTCCATTGATTTCTCTTATTTCATCTCCAACGTGCAGGGTCGCTACAAGAAAAAACCCATAAGAAAAACGCTTAATGATTGATGCAATACAATACATTTGACAGAAATAAATAAACAATACTAAACCAAAAAATAGCAGCATTGAATTGGAAAAGAGCAACTCTAAAGTGCAAAAGAGCGACACTGAGCTGGGAAAGAACAACACTAAAGTGGAAAACAGCAATACTGAATTGGAAAAAAGCAACACTAAAATGGGAAAGAGACGTGTTATGGGAACCATAATACTAATAGTCGAATAATAATCTGCCGTAGAGATCGAAAAATAAATGTATTAATAGCGATGTCGAGAGAGAGCAGTTGAGCGAAGTCTCACTGTAAACGCGTTAGTGTCTTACCAGATTTCTTTGCACACTTTATGCTGTTGTGATTATTTAATAGCGATTTATTACTTTTGTGCTGCAAGAGCTATTCTTGTGCAAGCGTTCGGTAGGTTTTCCAACTGTACATCTGTGTTTTTAGAGGTAGAATGAAGCAACTTTATTCCTTGCAGAATCTGTTGAATATTTATCTTGAGCAAATGGAGTAATAATTTAAAATCTAACATTTATTTTTAGTTGAAATAGTAATTTCTGAATATGTTCTGCCATCAGTATAAGAATCAGAATCCTGTACCATTTATAAAAATCAGAATCCTGTACCATTTATAAGAATCAGAATCCTATATCAGTTATAAGAATCAGAATCCTGTACCATTTATAAGAATCAGGATCCTGTATCAGTTATAAGAATCGGAATCCTGTACCATTTATAAGAATCAGAATCCTGCAACAGTTATAAGAATCAGAATCCTGTACCATTTATAAGAATCAGAATCCTGTATCAGTTATAAGAATCTGAATCCTGTATCAGTTATAAGAATCAGAATCCTGTATCAGTATATGTTCAGTATCAGAATAATGGCATCAGTATTTAAATAATCGATTCCTGCCATCAGAATAAGACATCTGCTTATTTAAAAAGATTTCATGATCGTTTTCCAGTGTTACAGAAGTTAAAAATTTCGTGCTATTTTTCAGCTGAACACCAATAGTTAAAGATCGAATAGAAATACAACTTTCTTTTTAGTTCAAGAACTAGGTAATACATTGCATAACTATCATCAAAATTTTGATCAAATCCTTTGATAAACAGAAGGTCTGAAATAAAATGTTTTCTTTATATCACTTTTGAGCTGAATAGTCATATGTTTCTCTATTTTCGGAATAGGTTTGATTTAAGAACTGATATTATCGGATAAACCGGAACATATCACAATCACCGTGACTTAGTCAGCAGAGCATTTCATTTACGATTGATTTGTCTGCAGTTCGAATACTAACTATAGTGTTTTAACCAAATCTTATAATTTAGACGTTTATCAAATTATTTGATTAAACCTGGTCAGATTGCTTAGTATTATATTATCTAATTCCTCAACTAAAAGCTTAGCTTTATTTCAATCCAATCTTTAACCCTTTAAAAAATAATTTTTTTTCCAGTTATGGCATATTAAAATATTTTATAGAGTTAAGATTGAATCAAGAAAAGTGATTCATTTAGATTATTAGATAAATTTAATTTGATTAATTAATTTATTTGTTTAATTGATCATTAAATAACAAATCAAGATACTCCTTTTTTTTGGCAAGAAGCTAAAACAACTAAATTTCTAATTTATTGAAAAATTTGTCCGAAATTAAGCTAGCCTGCATTACTTCACACACATATTGATGAATTTGACGGGGAAAATACTTCCCATGGCCTTAAAAGGGTTAAAGAATAGTATGTGATATAAAAATAACAATTTTTTAAAAACATTTTGAAGCATTTAAACAATTATAAAATATTTCTAGATGAATGCTTACTCTTTAG
>JAOUZG010000131.1:32966-44527 GCA_026289955.1 Argiope argentata
TTTAATTCGAAAGTACTTCAGAATGAATCCGAAAAATCGATTAGTTAACAACATTTAATTCTAAATGCAACTAACACTAAGAAAACAGAATCGTTTGAAATAATCTGTTGGAAACATGTTAAACCTAACCTCATTAGCGAGGGAATAAAACAAATTGAAGTGTTACTCATTTGGCGGTGGGAAAATAAAGATTTTTGGCGGGAAAGTAAGAAAAGTGCCGTTTTTACTATTGTTTTTAGCAATTTTTCCGTTTTTTATCTCTATAAGAACCTTCCTCTTGTCATAGCGAGAATATTTTTTTAAAAAAATTAGCTGAATTGGTCTAGCCGTTCTCGAGTTTTGCGCTTAGAAACACATTTGGCGATTCATTTTTTTATTTATACAGATAATAACCGATATAACTATGAATGAAAATTGGCAACTTTGATTGCTCGGACTCACATAAATGTTCATTTTGAATAATAACTACGATAAACATGAATAAAAGTCACAATAATTCATACATCTAAGATAGTATAAAAGTTCAAAATGATTAAAATTATTTTACAAATAATATTTGCATTTAGTATTAATCACAACGGCATTAGTTTATACTTCCAGACTCTTATACAACTTATTACAAATAATAACCACAATTAGAATGAATAATAAGCGGTGATAATTTATACTGTCTAGACTCGTATATCATGTAGTATGAATAATATCTACTATGAAAAATACTCGATAATAATTTATACTCGATAATAATTATGGTGCGGAAGTGGGTTAGAATGTTTAATGAAGGTCGAAAAAATGTTCACGATGAGGCTCGGAGTGGTCGGCGTTCTCTTGTCAATGACGATCTGATACGGAAAGTTGATGAAAAAATCAAAGAGAACAGACGATTCACAATAACGATACTTTCAGACGAATTTCCACAAATTTCACGTACTGTGTTGTACGGAATTGTTGTTGACAAATTAGGCTATCACAAGCTGTGTTCTCGATGGGTTCCGAAAATGCTTACTGATGGTCACAAAACCAAGCGACTTGGCAGTGCTTTGACATTTCTCACACGGTACAGTAATGAGGGTGAGGACTTTTTAAGAAAAATTGTGACTGGTGATGAAACTTGGGTTCGTCATTTTACGCCTGAATCCAAACAACAATCAATGGAGTGGAGGCACACACAATCACCAAAAAAACAAAAGTTCAAAACGACAATGTCAGCACAAAAAATCATGTGCACTGTGTTCTGGGATAGGAAAGGGGTTTTGCTCACAGAATTTCTCCCCAGAGGTGAAACAGTTAATGCCGCACGATATTGTGAAACCTTAAAAAAAGTACGGCGAGCAATTCAGAACAAACGCAGAGGAATGCTGAGTAAAGGAATCGTGTTGCTCCATGACAATGCTCGGCCCCATACTGCTGGAGCCACTCAAACACTGATCCAACAGTTTGGTTGGGAGCAGTTTGACCACCCGCCGTACCGCCCGGACTTGGCACCATCTGACTACCACCTGTTTTTGCATTTGAAGCGTGAGTTAGGTGGTAAGCGCTATGGATCCGACGAGGAGGTTAAAAATGCCGTGCAGTCGTGTTTATCATCGTTGGCGGCAAGTTTCTACGAGGAAGGCATAGGAAAACTCGTCACTCGCTACGACAAGTGTTTGAACATTGGTGGAAACTACGTAGAAAAATAGTTTAAGGTTTGGTCTTTCATGTAATAATAAAATTTGTTTGAAAAAAAAATGTTTTGTTCTATTTATTAAAAAACGGTACTTTCTTTCCGAATATGCCTCGTAGATGTTAATAATTCATACTACAGATATTCTTATGAATAATATAATAAGAGTTGGTAATAATCAAAATGACACGAACTCTCATACAAGTAATTAAAGATAATAACCCCAATTAGTATGGATAATTATTGTAATAATTCATAATATCCAGATTATGATATAAGTTACAATGAACAATAATCGAAATTATTGTAATAATTCATACCATTTAACTTTTATACAAGTTATTACGAATAATAATCGGTAATGGTTAAAACATCAGGACTTTTATAGAAGATATTTTCAATGATAAC
The DNA here is from genome assembly GCA_026289955.1 of Argiope argentata. Lineage (NCBI taxonomy): Eukaryota > Metazoa > Arthropoda > Arachnida > Araneae > Araneidae > Argiope > Argiope argentata. The sequence goes on from JAOUZG010000131.1 coordinate 35,041, forward strand.
CTCTATTAAAAGGAAAAATAATCATTAGTAATTCATACTATACAGGTTCTTAAATGGTTTTATTTAATAATAGCTACGATGAGTATGAATATTGCCGGTTAGCAAGAATATTAATCGAGTTTATAACTTTATCCAAAGTAGATACATTTTTAGGTAACAACAAATAAAATTATTATTGCATGTCTTGTATTTTATGAAAATTTTAATCATAGCTTAATTGTTTTATCTCCTCAATTTTAAAGCAAGCATTTGTGAAAGCAAGTAATATATCCAAAAAATTAAGTCAATTCCTACTTGGATCAATAAAGAAAATTTTCAATTTAGTAATTTTTTTATCAAGCAATTACAATTAATATAGATAATTTATTAAAAATTATAGATTTTCGAAAGAACTGAACTCGCATTCTTCACTTTACCGTGAAAAATACAGAAACTGACGCATTCTATGGATCTACGCTAGTTGGGGTAACGCAATACAGATTAGAAATTTTCAATTTCCGTTATTCTGTTTAATTTTAATCCGAAAGTATTTCAGAATGAATCTAAAAGGTCAATTAGTGAACAAGTTTAATTTTAAATGCATCAAACACGAAGAAAATAGACAGAATCGTTTTGAAATAATCGGATGAAGACATGTTAAGCCTAACCTCATTGGCATGGGGATAAAACAAACTGAAGTCTTAATCATTTGGCGGTGAGAAAATGAAGATTTTTGGCGGGAAAGTTAGTTTTTAATTAATAATAAAAAATCAGGTAATTTAATGAATTAATGTTTGAAAAAACTGTATTAACATCAGTGTCATCCAATACAGGTTTTTAAAAAACGTATTTTCACTTGATTGGATGAATAAAAGGCATTGTATTAACTGTAAGCATATTTTATTTGCAACTTCTTTTATCTTGTCGCAACAGCTTGACGCATTTTTGTTTATGATGTAATTTTAGAATTCTGATAGAGTACGCTACTGAAAACTGACGAGTACTTTTTCGAAACTTGAATAAACCTTATTTTTTTAATATTAATTAGCTAATAATTTTTCATTTAATCACCAAGGAAAATTTTGAGCAGCCAACAGAAATCAGAAGTGGAATTTATCTGAAAAATTATTGATAAAAAGAATTTGTACGAAAATGGCTGCTTAGGCTTAGCTCAAGTGAGTAAGTTAAGATCAAGCGAGAATTTAATTTTCAAAGTACGTTATATTCATCAAATATATATATTTAAATTGTGCGAAAATGTCTATCTTCGCCAAAGCAAAGAAGTGCGATTTAAAGACATTAGCCGGAGAGTTAGGAGAAAATGTAAATGACAGTCATAAAATGAACGATTTGAAAAAAAAATAATTTTGGCGAGCAAAGAGTACGACGAAGAATGCGCCAAGGAATGGTTGGATACGATAATAACTGAAAGAAAGGAAAGAGAAGAAATAGAAGAACGTAAAAGAAGAGAAGAAATAACGTAAGAATGTGCGGAAATTTGAACTGCAAAAATTACGCCTAGAAGCCGAAAGTAGGCTTAACAGTTCCGTCGCCAATGAAGAAGCCGAAGTTAGAACTTCATCACTTGATACAAAAATTTAATCCCGACGAAAATGACATAAGTTTATGTTTAATTATATTTGAACGTTTAGCTAAACAAGCTGATGTGTTAGAAAGTACGGGGGTTACTCATTTACTTGATTTGTTGCCGTATGACGTTGCTCAATTGATCGCCAAAGAAGCGGATGAAATCGCCAACGATTATAAAGAAGTTAAAAAGATCCTATTAAAGCGACACATGTTAACGCCAGAAAAATTTCGCCAAAAGATTTTTACTCATAACAAGAATACAGGAAGCACATGGAAAAATTTGAGCAGCCAACATAACGATTTAAAATTTGATCAATATATATATAGAAAGAGAGTAGACTATTAGTAGGAATTGAAAAAAATGATCGAGTTAAATGGTCCAAAAAAGTAACATACTTGAAAAATGGCATCTATTCATAAAAATCTAAACTTTTATAAGTATTCTTTTTTTCGCAGTTCTATTTTTAAACAATAAATCAAGACAGGGAGCCCTTTGGCAGCCACTTTGGCATAAAAAATATGGGAAGATGACGGCAAAAAGCATTCTCCACTGGGATGATACAAAGGTTATAAATAAAAGTTCCGTCGGCACTTTGAGTGAACGGGTGGTTCGGTGTAAAATGGTGCGCCGGAAGACGGAAGATTGTTGCAAAACTGAAACTTGGCAACGGGTGTGAAAGGGGTTCCTCTAGTAGTAGGGCGATATATTTATTTTTATGGCGGAGAGATACATTGTAATGAGGAATTGTGAAGTTAATTGCTTCTTATTGTGTGTGTGTGTGTCTTACATTCTTGTAAACGGTGAACACAAAGAAGTGCTTTAATTAACGGGCTATGTTGTGAAAAAAAAATTGTTTTTTTATCCATAAAAAATAATTTATTGCCCCCAAAAATTGAATACGCCTCAAAACCCCTCCCATTATTTATTTATATCTGTTATTTATTTATCTTTAAAATAAATTATCTGTAAATTAAATAAGTTGTCTTAAATAATGAAATTCATTAAAATCACGAAATCGAGTCTTTTTAACACTTATAATATTTCTATATCGTATACGAGAAAGTAAAAACGGTTTTTAAAAACAGCTGAAGTGATCTCCACAGAAATTTCTCGCAAATCTATATTAATAAAAACGGATCTCGAAATGCGTTGCTAAGCGCAAAACTAGAGAACGGCTAGGCCAGTTTGGCTAATTTTTTTTAATATTTTCGTTAAGACACGAGGATGGTTCTTATGGAAGGGAAAAAAATGGAAAAACTGCTAGGAAAATTATTAAAATGACACTTTTCGTACTTTCCTGCCAAAAAATCTACATTCCCTTCCCCCACACATACTGAGTAAGGTAGAAGGAAGTAATAAATTATGATTAGTTTAGAAAGAAATGCGCGAAGTCAGTTGGTTTTCATTCATAGATAACGGGATGTTTAAAAAAGAAAGAAAATAGTTGCTTTTTTTATTAGTCTGTATGGATATTTAATCTATGCCTGCTCAAAATAAAGACTGGGCAGGGAAGAAAAAAAAGAATAACAAAGGGAAAGAAGGGTTTGTAGAAAGAAAAGTAGTGAAGAAGATAAAAAGGATAGAAAAAGAAAGAAAAGAAAGGAAGTGTGTGTGTGTGTGTGTGTGACCATTATTTCCTCTGTGCGAGGTATTTTCCAAGCTGTTTTTAAACTTTCGCATCTCCTGAAAACCAGTTGTGTCTTTATTTGTTTAGTGTGCTTACATTCATAAGAATTTGAATCTCATTATTCTATAAAAACGTAGAATTTTAGACCTTTCCCTCCACCATTTAAGTAAAACATCAATTCCAGGACAATCATTGCTCGGATAGAAAGAGAAAGATGAATAGTACAATGAACAGAATATCTGAAGAAAATAATACTAAATATTAATATAAAGGAATTATATGATTATCAAAATTTGTTGGGTTTAAAAATATTTTGGTGAAAAACCTGTTATGAGACACAGCCACATAAAATATTATATAAAATTTTTTAGCGAGCATTAATATTGGCAAACCGACTGGTCACCAAAGGCGGCAAGTTCTCTAATAAAAGTGTTATCCCAGTAAATGCTTTGCATAGGTTTCTCGTACAATAATTATGGAATATTAACCTTTGGCGTAAATTTAGCCATTTTACTGAATGTCGTGTGATCCTTGGCGTGGTTTTATTTCGATTAACACCAGGCACAAGGTTTGCGAAATGAAAGCCGGGTTTTGGTCATGCTTGTGTGTGTGTATATATATATATATATATATATATATATATATATATATCAAAGAAATCCGGCTTGATATATATATATATATATATAGTATCCTCAAAATCCCATATCTAATTTCATATATTTAAGTCTTTGTATTTTTCGGTTTTGTATTTACAAGTTTCCGATGACGTCCCGGTTCGTGCTTGGTTGTTCTTCATCTGTTCTATCTGTGAGGTGTGTGAATATGTCCCCTGTAAAAAAGGGGCTGTGCAAGCGAATGTACTGAGTGAGTAGCAAAAGTCTCAGTCTTGACCCTAGTTGGCGCTACTACAAAACAAGAGACACTGATTAGGTTTAAATCACTGACACTACCTCAGCGAGCGTGTCCATCATAAGTGCCATAAGAAACAACGACATATTTCTGAAGCACAGATAAGCAAACGATTGACTGCCCTATAAATGTTAAATCGGTACACCAAAGCGAAGCTATCTACCTTTCTCCATTTTGTAGTCATAATGGTAACTTATTTCGAGCAGCCGGTCATACAGATTTTCTCTGATTTTGACGGATTTTGTTTAAAATTTGATAGAAATCTTAAAAAAATTGATATTAAGGTCGTATACCAAATTTCACTCATCTAGATGAAAGTATTTTTCAACTATCTTTGTCACAGGCAGACAGATATATAGCCATTTTCCAAAAATATGTTTTTACAATTCTGTTAGGTCTAAAATGTGGAAATTAGTCAAAATCTGGCGTTCTTATTTTTTGACGATTAGAGTACTTCCTCTATACCTCGTATAGGAGAAAGTAAACAAGTTTAAATAATACGATTTAACTACAAACGATAAATCTGATGTTCGTAAAACATTGAAAATATCGTTTGCTCCATTCAGGATTTTAATGCTCAAGGAATTAATCTACAATACGGTCTTTCGAATAGATTCGCAGTATTAACCTTAACCATTTAAGTTTTTATTTTAAAATAAAAACCTATATATATATATTTTGAATATTTAAACATAATTTTTGTATTACGTTTAGAAATGGAAAACTTTGTACTCCGAATAAGTATGTGAAGTACCGCCATGGTACTGGAAGGCACAGACCACTTTATTATTAAAATAAATAAAATTTCTTTTAGGATTAGTTTTTACACATCCAATTATTTGCAGTTTTTATTTGCACTATTATAATTAATTTTCTCAGTTAATATAATTTAATATGGAGTTTATTTCTTAAGTTCTTCTAAGAAAAAGGAAGATCTATTAAAAATACACTTTTTTAATTCTTACTCTTAGTTTACACTCCACCTATATATATATTTATATATCTTGTTCAAATTTTCAATCGCTAATATAATACTTTTTATTCATCCACTCGAGTTCAAGTAAATTTTTAAAAATTTGTAGAAGATGATACTCTATGTTCATATTTTTTTCAAATATTAATTCATTTATTAAATTAAATTTATTTTTGATTCTTTGAATAATAGAGTTTTAGCCGTTTGTAATGAAAACTGAAATCGGCAGACAGAAGCTCGATTGGTAAAAGGCGATGATTTCAGTGTTTTTCATGTGAAGGTGAAGAATGTGAGTTCAATTCTTGATGTTCCTTATTAAGTTTGCCAGAACCAAAAGTCCCTCCTTCTAGTGTGGTGTGTTGTGGAGAAGGGGTGCAGCCCAGGTCTCATCCCCGTCATCTGACTACAGATCAAAATTAGGATGTCCGTCCCAAAATAGCATTAGTGCTGATATACAATGGGAAGCTTATGTAACTCAACTAAACCAAATATATCAAATTTTAATTTCGGCAGTTAGAAGAAACGCAATGGAAATATGTATTCGATTTCCTGATGATTGTCAGCGATTAATCGTCAATAATCGCACGTTAGATATAGTGAACACGTTTGATTCACGTCAAAAATCGGACAGGAAAAATTCGTTAGAAGACACAAATTCGAATTTCAGGATTATTAACATCATGCCAAAGAATAATAGCCAAGAATCCTACAATAAATTCAGCTAAAATACTAGATTCCCGCCAAACAACAATATTTCGTAACTATTGTTCGCCAATGCTATAAAAGGAAAATCGTGGTCAAATCCAATTTTATACGTGTTAGGGAGATAGATAACATCTATATGGGTTATATAGATAACATCTATATATTTATGGAGACTAACATAAAATAAACTGGATTATATTTATTTTAGTTATACTCGATTTAGATATTTATTTACAAATTTTTTTAATTACATATTAAGAAAAAAAATGACCATTTCCAATAAGCGTACTTATTTAAATCATATACTTTATTATCATTTTATTGTTCAAAAGTAACTAAAAATTTATAAAATAGTAAGGAAATAAGTGAATAAAAAATTCGAGCTTTGGTTTTGCATTAAAATTAAATAACTAAAACTTTTATCATTAATTTAAAATCTAAAAACTCATTAGCATAGCACAGAAAATTAATGAATAAAAATTGTGATGGAAACATACTTTTTGAATCTATAATAGTTTAAAAGCTATCTTATGATTATAAAACATTAATTTTTATTTTTGAAGTGTGTACATATTTTTTATAACGACCTGTAATATGTTATATTTAAAATCTTGGTTAGACAACTCGGTAATTTCTTGTTTTCACAATAAACTGTTATGAAGTGCAAACACCTAGTAAATTAAAAAGATAGAGAAATATATTTTAAGTTAATTAAAATTTCTATGCGAAGCGAAGTAAGCTTATAAATAGTATAGATTGAAACTTAAAATACGTAGTTTAAACAGCTTAGATTATTCGCAGACTGTACTTAATTTTTGCTTTGGTAAAACATATTTTATATGCAGATAAAGAACAAACACAATTTAAATATTGATAGAGCACGTTTTGAAAGAATAACGGTCGCCTATGTTTTAAAACAGAAACACCCGCGCAATCAAAAATGAGATTACATATTTGAAAAGAAAAAAAAGTTTACTCCAAACGATAATAAATGACATAGCGAGCAGTAATTTCCGAGATTATACTAAAGAAATTCATTAGAATTCACGGCGGAGTTTTCTGATAGAATTTTAATGATACTTTGGAGATTTGTGTTTGAAGATAATGCAAGTGGTATTTTTTGTTGAAATTTACTTAAGGTCGATGGAGTAATGCGTGTACTTAAAAAAATCGTTTCAGTTTTTTTTTCCAAGCAATAAAATATGTTTTTACTATCTTAATAAAATAAAGAATAAACAGATTGTATCCCTACAATTTATAAATCTCAGAGTATATACTATATACTTATGTATATTTGCTTCCTTATTAGCTGATTTTTAAGGAACTTGGTAAATGCCATTTATTTGTTGGATAAATACATATTTAAAAAAATTTAAAAAATATATTACGTTTTTAATGTGATTGAAAATTTTAGAAATTCATAATTAAAATTTTGGGAGAACCTGTTTGGGGCTTGGAAAAGTCTTTTGTGAGAATATGATGCGGTTTTTGTTTGAGGTTTTTAAAGCCTCAAACTGTGCAGGCAGCAAATTGGCGATTTATCGCTTTTGAAGCATCCTTTTTTGGCTTTTAGGGTGATTAGAAAATAACGCAGAAGGTTCCCACATTTGGCAATTTATCGCCAAATTACAGTTACAACTTCATTCTCTGAATTCTTACGAATTAATTAATTTAAGTCATTAACAAGTTTAAAAGGTTTGAAACAATCACGAGACTATTAGATTACGCAGAAAACGATGTTTTTGTTTTGTTTTTTTCATTTCAAAGTGCAACGAGCTCCAAAACTTTGCCAAATTAAAAATGAAAGTTGAAACAAATTATCATTATATATATGTATATATATATAAAGGGACAGAGATCGATAGAGAAGTCTCGTGATCATTTCACCCGGTTTCAACTGGTTAATGACTTAAATTAATTAAGACAAATGACTTAAAAACAATAATGTTCTGACTTAATTGAAATTTGCGATAGTAGATTTCATTTTCCTTTTTTAAAAAAATACTTTTTAGTTCGTTTTAGAAGCATTGCGTATTAATTTCTTTTATTTAAATGATAAATTAACTTTCTAATGAGCTAACTATTTGGCATGATGCCATCTGTCGGTAATAAATTTTTTTATCGATTTCAAAATTTGTATCGAAAAGATAAACGGATAGACAAACAAGAAAGCAAATTAATCTTGAACTGTTAGTCAGTTTTAAACTATTTTTATGCTATTATTTTTTTACTATTATTGACTGAAGTATTTATTTTTATTTAATTTCTTCTTTGCTTAAATTTTACTAGGCTTTGCATTCAGAATTTAAATCGGAGAAATTTAAATGATGATACGGGGAATACATCTTTTAATTTTTGAATGTACCTCTTCCCAGATCACAGAAAGGTCATAAATTTAATCCCAAACATCTCTAAGAGTTTTGTAGATAACCCCATAAAACCTTTTCTTCTTAGTATAGCGTACATTTACTACCTTCATTCAGTGGTGGTGGAGTGGTCGGCTGTACACAAGAAAGAGAGTATAGGGTATATATTTGTGTTGAAAACTTTATAAGCTTGATAACATCCAACGGAAAAGCGCACAACTTTTGTCTAGTGGTTATGTTACTTGATTGTAAACCCTAATGTTGCGAATTAGGTCCGAACCAACGATTCACCCACAATGGTGACCCTCAACCTTCAATAAGCAACTGTCTACAGCTGTTGTAACGTCCTCTTCCGGCAGCAAAAGTCGTCAGAAGCATTAGAAACAACAACCAACAATTCACGCACGCTCTAGTATCGTTCGTCTTATCTGTGACTCATAGGTGGGAGGATATGTGGTGAAAGCTTTATAAGCCAGATAACCTCCTCTGGATATGAGTAAATATTTTTGTCAAGTGGTTGCATCACTTGGCTACAAACCTTAACGTTGCGAGTTTGGTCCGATCCTTGTCTACAAGTTCTCTACATATTTCTAGCTTAACTTTTTAATCGATCTATTTTATTATTTTTTTGTAACTTCCTTATTTAACCACTAGGAGGCGCTTCAAGATATCTAAATAAAATCAGCTTAGTCTTTTCACTATAGGTATATATTACTTTGTTGACAATACGAGGCGACATTTTAGATTTAAAGAGCATAAAAGGATTTCATCGATTACCCTGTATAAATAGAAAAAAAATATACCCAGAAATAATCGACATACTATCGAATTACTAAATAAAAATTCGAGATAAAAATAGTATTAAGAAAAAATTTTAAAAAAAGTATCGAAAGCTTTAAAAGTTCAGATCAATTGTTTGAGTGAAAAGCAAATCTCAAATTAGAAAGAAAACTTAGTGAGAGAAGTTAATATTCTAAGCGATAGCCCAGAGAAAGAAGAAACTGACCACTGGTCAGTCACGTAGAAAGAAGGAAAGAAACAAAGAACTGCAGTTTCGAAATCACGTGCGTCATTGCACGACATAACTTAATTTTATTGGTCTTTCTTTTTAGATTTATTTTTCTGTGTTTCGTTTCTCGTAGAAGCTGACTTATTCCACAAAAAGGCAAAAAACACAGATTATTATCAAAAAGAATAACATTTTAAAATCATAGTACATCTGAAAAAAAAAATACCAAATAAAATGCCGCAAGAATTTTAAACAGAAAAAGAACAATAAGTGATGCTTTCATACCAAATACATGAGTACGGAGAATTCCTAATGTTACCTGGGA
>JAOUZG010000134.1:0-30564 GCA_026289955.1 Argiope argentata
CTAATACAGTAAAGAAATTTCCATTTTTTAATCAATGTCAGAAAAGTTTGTTTAAAGGTCCCCAATGAGCGCCGCTGGTGTAGTGGTAACATGCAAGATTCCCATTCTTGTGCTCCGGGTTCGATTCCTGGGCGGCGCATTCAGCATGTCGGAAGTTTTAGTGCTTATTTCAAATTCGTTAATAATTTGTTTTGCTAATACGGTAAATAAATTTCCATATCTTAATAAATGTAAGAAAAGTGTGTTTATAGGTCGCCAATGAGTGCCGCTGGTGTTGTCGTAACATGCAAGATTCCCATTCTTTTGCTCTGAGTTCGATTCCCGGGAGGCGCATGACGTGTTTAGCGTGATCTGTTGCTTATTTCAAATACGTTAATAATTTGTTTTGCTAATCCAGTAAAGAAATTTCCATTTTTTTAACAATGTCAGAAAAGTGTGTTTAAAGGTCCCCAATGAGCGCCGCTGTTGTAGTGGTAACTTGCAAGATTCCTATTCTTGTTCGCTGGGTTCGATTCCCGGGCGGCGCATGACGTGTTTAGCGAGATGTGTTGCTTATTTCAAATTCGTTAATAATTTGTTTTGCTAATACTGTAAATAAATTTCCATATCTTAATAAATGTAAGAAAAGTGTGTTTATAGGTCCCCAATGAGCGGCGCTGGTGTAGTGGTAACATGCAAGATTCCCATTCTTGTGCTCCGGGTTCGATTCCAAGGCGGCGCATTCCGCTTGTCGGAAGTCTTAGTGCTTATTTCAAATTCGTTAATAATTTGTTTTGCTAATACAGTAAAGAAATTTCCATTTTTTAATCAATGTTAGAAAAGTGTGTTTAAAGGTCCCCAATGAGCGCCGCTGGTGTAGTGGTAACATTCAAGATTCCCATTCTTTTGCTCTGAGTTCGATTCCCGAAAGGAGCATGGCGTGTTGAGCGAGATCGTTTGCTTATTTCAAATACGTTAATAATTTGTTTTGCTAATACAGTAAAGAAATTTCCATTTTTTAATCAATGTCAGAAAAGTGTGTTTAAAGTTACCCAATGAGCGCCGCTGGTGTAGTGGTAACATGCAAGATTCCCATTCTTGAGCTCTGGGTTCGATTCCCGGGTTGCGCATTCCGCATGTTGGAAGTTTTAGTGCTTATTTCAAATTCGGCAATAATTTGTTTTGCGGTTACGGAAGATAAATTTCCATTTCTCAATCAATGTCAGATAATTGCGTTTAAAGACCGCTATCGTGCGCCGCTGGTGTAGTGGTAACATGCAAGATTCCCATTCTAGTGCTCCGTGTTCGATTCCCGGGTGGCGCATTCCGCATGTTGGAAGTTTTAGTGCTTATTTCTAATTCGCCAATAATTTGTTTTGCTGATACAGAAGAGAAATTTCCATTTTTTAATCAATGTCAGAAAAGTGTGTTTAAAGGCCACCGTGGAGAGCCGATGGTGTAGTGGTAACATGCAAGATTTCCATACTTGTGCGCCGGGTTCGATTCCCGGGCGGCGCATGACGTGTTGAGCGAGATATGTTGCTTATTTCAAATTCGTTAATAATTTTTTTTGTTAATACAGTAAAGAAATTTCCAATTCTCAATCAATGACAGAAGAGTGTGTTTAAATGGCGCCGTCGAGCGCCGTTGGTGTAGTCGTAACATGCAAGATTCCCATTCTTGTGCACCGGGTTCGATTCCCGGGCGGCGCATGGCGTGTTTAGCGAGATCTGTTCCTTATTTCAATTTCATCAATAATTTTTTTGCTAATACAGAAAAGAAATTTACATTTCTTAACCAATGTCAGACAACTTAGTTTAACCCTCCAAGCGTCAAGCCCGCAAATAGACGGAATCTCTTCTCCCTTCAAAACGTTAAACCCGTGATTAGACGGAAATTTAAATCCCCTTAAAACTGTCACTGCCCGTACTTTTACGGGTCCACTTTTTCGCTTCCCCCAAACTCAAGCTGCGAGATAATGAGAAAGAAATGTGAGATAAGGAGAAGCCAATCGTTATCAGTGGAAGATAGGAATGCTGTCTTCCTGGTCGCGTTCTTTTAAGCAGTTTAAAATTTCGTTTACATTCTCAACCTTACTTTTGAGATTTTGAGAATAAATGCGAATCCACATTAAGTTTTAAATAAAAGGAATAAAACTGAACGTATGAAAATATATTCCCGGAAGGAACATATATGAGTATTGTAATTAATAAATTCATCCATAAGATTTTAAAACTTTTTAGGGTGAAATAACTGTTAATCTAAAAAAATAAATATAAATTAAAATGTGACATTTTTCTCTTTTATAACGTACTTTTATTTAAGGATTTTCGAATTAAGATTGCTTATGCAACTTATTTTTTTTAAAAAATAAGACACTGAAATTATATGCTGAATTTTATTTAATGAGCGAGACGTTTCATCTTTGAATGTTTTTTTTTTTTGTTTTCATTGATAAGTGTAATTAAAAACGGGGAGATATTTTATTTATATAAAATCCATAAATTAAAGTGAGTTTTTTTAGAATGATAAGTTTTACATTCATTATATTAAATCATATATTTTTATAACGTAATAATCTAATATATAAAATTCTCGTGTCACAGTTTTCGTTGCCATACTCCTCCGAAACGGCTTGACCGATTTTGATGAAATTTTTTGTGCTTATCCGGTATCTATGAGAATCGGCCAACATCTATTTTTTATCCCGAAATATCAATTAGCTCAGGAGAAATTAATTAAAACCCCTTAATTTCTGTGAAATTAAAACCTGTAAAGTTACTTTCCGAGTGAAACCCGACCTTCCGGAGAAGCGATCGCTCATGAGTACCTTTTCGTCCAGTAAAACCGCGTTTTTAAAATTGCCATCGTTACGCGTCCGTTCAACTTATACTCAATATCGCTGTGGAATCGGATGGACTTTTTATCGTAGACCACGGAGATATAATTTATTTTACGAAATGTCGACGCAAAAATTAAATATCGATTTTTTTTAAAAGGTCCATTTTGGCGGGTCTATTTCTTGAACGGCCCTGTAAAATAGAGGCTTAGCTGGAAAAATACAGAAAATATGTTTCCTGAAAGGCAATACGATATAGTATTCTGCAATATAATTTAAAAAATCGAATTTTTAAAACTGAATTTTTGACGAATTTTTTAATGAAGAGGCAAAATTTCGCTTTAATATTAAATTACGCCGAAACTTTTCAAGATAACTCAATCAAATTTTTTTTACATAAAATTCGATAAACTTTTCAAAATCGTGTGAAAGATTGAAAAAATCTGATAGAAAATTGCGCATTTAAAAATTATTTTGTCGTTTATTGGGTTTCCCTCTTCAACATTACAAATCTAATCCATTGATAAATAAAAATGAGACTAAATTTTTTTGTATAATTTGGCATTGCTTTGGCACACCCTGATCAATTTTGAAAACAATCCTGCAAAAATTACGCGTCTTATGAATTCATTCCAGTTTTTCCACCTCGCATACTTCACCTGAAAGTTGGGACACCAGTAATGCAACTACGAAACCTTCCTCCACCTAAATTATGCTATGACACCAGACTACGAATGACTAGACTTAATAAGTATGCAATCGAAGCTACGATTATTACTGGATGTGCTCGAGGAGTGTTGGTTTTAATACCCCGCAGTCCACTAATTCCGTCGAGCTATCCTTTTGAATTTAGAAGATTGCAGTTTCCCGTAAAAGTTTGCTTTGCAATAACCGTTAATAAGTCACAAGGACAGAAATTAAAAGTAGCAGGGATCAATTTAAGAGGAGAACGTTTTTCAAACGGCCAATTTTATGTAGCTTTCTCCCGAGTCAGTTCATCTAGCAGCTTAATAAATTTATCAACAGAAAAAAAAACTCCAAAAAATGTTGTATACAAAGAAGTTCTTGCTTAAACACAGGTATAACAATAAAATGTAGATGGCCTGCGTTTGAAAAGAAAATAACTACTTTAAAAGCATCCTTAAGGATCGGTAAGGACAAGGGCATATATATAAGGAATGCAGGGGCGCCGGGACCCTCCCAAAATTAGGAAACAATTATAGACAATAAGTAATTATTATTGAGGAATTTCGTAACTAAGTGCACGTAGCACTGTTATCCCCCACTAATTCCATTACCCGAGCAATGCCGGGTACGGGAATGCTAGGAAATTATTTATAACTAGGAAATTATTTATATGGCAAAACAACGTTTGCCGGGTCAGCTAGTTTATATATAAAAATTGATAATTTATTTAATTTGCAATTTTTTTTGTTTATGGAATTTCACATTCCTTGACGAATACAAACAGAAATTTAAGCATTGTAGAGATATTGTTTTTATATTTTTCTCTAGTTTTTAATAATATTTTCAAAGTTGAAATAAGCACAGTTTTTATAGGTTATATTTTTTTAATCGAAATATTAATCTTATTTCACTGTACAGTCTCATGTATACAACACGCACTTTTGTGAATGTTAAACACAATGTTAAGCGACATTTTTATATACGTTTAATATTGAGTAATTTAATACGCAAATTTTAATGCTCGTGAAAGTAAATGAATGAATGAGTTAAAAGTTATAATATTTTTAAGTTAATTTAATTAAGGTTAAATAATTATACTTTGTGTTTTAAATTCTAATTTTTTTAACTCCTTGGTCTAATTTTATTTCATATCTTAGCATTAAAAAAATTAATGCATGCAACTGGCATTTAGATTACCTTCTTCTCTTGTTTGCAAAATTTGAGTTCACTAAAGGTGATTTTAGTTTATTTATCCAGTTTGTTCACAGGAGTAAGAAAAATTCAGAAATACTCACATTTCAAGTAATTTGAAATTCTTTATTCTTAATAAACTTTAGCCTCACATTTTCATTTTTTAAAAACAGAACTTGTTTGAACAAGGGTGTCAGACACGCAGGTCTCTTACCATTTCTACTAAAATAGCGAACATCTTTACTGATAGTGAAGATGAATATTCGTTTTAGCGATCTCCAGATCAAAATGTTTGACCTAGGGCGAACACATTTTATCCGTATATAATTTGGAACTGGAAATAAACACCTCGGGATAAAATTATCAATAATTTTAATCAGAATTTTTATTACTTAAAATTACATAAAATTTTAACATTTATTCGCAATAAAAGTTGAAATTATCTCAACATTATTTATACAGTGTATAATTTTATTTATATATTTGAATATATCACCAAGAAAATTCATTCTTTAAGAAAATTAAGATCTTGAATTTTTTGTATCTTATTTAGTGACATGCTAATTATAGAACTTTCGCTTCAGCTACATGGTTTATTTGTAATTCAATAAAAAAAATTGGAAAATGATATGGCAAAAAAATTTGTATCACTGATAAAGAAAATTTTGAATTCACATTTAATGTACCAAATATATTTCTACTGTGTTATTTTCGAATGAAATGTAAAATTTTAACATTTTATTATTGCTTGAAAAAGAGTTTTTTCAGTCATGATGGATTTAAATAATTTTAAATTGAGATTGACATAGGAAAAAGTAATTTATTTTTTAGATAAATTTGATCTCATTTATTAATTAAGTTTGCAATTTAATAATTAAAAAGAATTCAGGACGCATCCTTTTAATTGAGATAAATTCGTAATCGTAAGAATTTATGCATTTCATTCGTAAGAATTTATGTATTTTTTTAAAAAATTCTTAAGAATTTATGCCAATTTGTATAATTTTATTAAAAGATTGATTAATTTAGTGATGAGCGTAATACGCATGCCTTTAGAAATAATATTTTGAAAGCGCATTTTAGAATACTAAAGTACATTGGGAAATACTCTGAAAGAATTTTTTTTTCAAGAATTAAATCACTTGCACGTAATTTCAAAATATAATTTCACATTACGAGGGGATTAAAAATTTTGAGAAACTTATTACAATAAAAAAAATAATAGGCGAACACTTTCAATTCATAAAAATTAGATTCGTATCGTAATAAGTACAACAAAATTTATTTCTAATTTAAATTATATGTAGTGTTTCATGAAATAATCATAAATCCTCTAAAACACAACCATATTTTCTGTGTTTTCAATCCGTGTTATTTCGATCGGCTGAAAGAAAAATGCTGTTCGAAATCGAAAGACTGCGATAAGCAACAGCTGTCACTCACAACATGACATCGGCTAATCTGCCTCTCCCTGCTGTGCGGTAATAGCCGCAAAAGGGGAAAGCAATCCCTTTGTCCAAACTCTGACACTTTTAAGAACAAACCTGTTATTCAGACGCGCCGCTTTTGGTAAGTATTGCATTCTGAATATCGCCACCTGGAGGGTTAAAGGTCGCCTTCGAGCCCTGCTGGAGTAGTGGTAACATGCAAGATTCCCATTCTTGTGCGCCGGGTTCGATTCCCGGCTGGCGCATGGCGTGTTAAGCGAAATCTGCTGCTTTTTTCAAATTCGTTAATAATTTCTTTTGCTAATACAGTAAAAAAATTTCCATTTTTTAATCAATGTCAGAAAAGTGTGTTTAAAGATCGCCATTGAGCGCTGCTGTTGTAGTGGTAACATGCAATATTCCCATTCCTGTGCGCCGGGTTCGATTCCCGTGCCGCGCATGTCGAGTGTAGCAAGAGCTGTTGCTTATTTCAAATTCGCCAATAATTCGTTTTGCTAATACGGAAAAGAAATTTCCATTTCTTAATCAATCAATGTGTTAAAGGTCGCCAAATGTTTAAAGGTCGCTATCGAGCGCCGCTATTGTAGTGGTAACAATCAGGAGGTATCTTCCATCATTAAGTCTCTCACAAAAGGCAAAGCCCTAGGACTGGTTAGCATCGTCAGTATAACTATCAAACAAATTCACCTTAAATTCCCGAAACTCTTCATGGAATTCTTCAATAAATTCTTCTCCACCAAGAATTTCCCTGACCCTCTAAAAGTCGGAAACATCATCCTATTCCAAAAGCCAGGAAAATCATTAAATGACCCGAAATCTTATGGACCAATGTCACTCAATAGGAAAGACCCTCTCAACAATAGGAAAGACCCTCGAAAAACTCCTTACCCAAAGCCTAACATACCACCTGGAAAAAATTAAACAAATAAGCCCAAACAATATGGATTCCGTGAAGGGAAGTCGATGGACATGGCAATAGACATACTAATGACTGAGATTGACAATGCTAAATCGCTCAAACACCCTACCCTTCTACTGTCGATTGATATCAAGGGAGCGTTTGATTTGATTCAGCACAATGCAATAGTTAACCACATCAATAACAGCCACTGCGCAAGTATTATAGCCGAGATAATCAAAAACCTACTGGAAAACAGGAAAGTCGGCCTCAACTTGGCAGAAGGACCCGCCTCGAGAGCCCAAAATCAGGGCTGCCCACAAGTTTCCTATAGTGGCCCAGCTCTCTGAAACCTGGTGGCAAACGAAATTCTAGAACAGAATCTTCCAACTAACACCCACATCCAGGCGTTTGCAGACGACTTTGCAATAATAACCCACGCTAAAACCAAAAATGAAATAGAGCTACAAACCCATGCCGAAATAGAAGTCTTTTCCAAATGGGCAAATAAAAATCAACTGGAAATAGCAACGAACAAAACTAACTACATCTTCTTAAGCAATCTATTAAAAGGACCAACAATTAAATGGAATGGCGTCGACTTAAAAAGATCTAAGGCAATCAAATATCTTGGAATCTACATAAACGACAAGATGAATTGGAACGCTCACCTTTTTTATCAATCGAGCAGGGCAGTCATTCTACATCAATTGTTAAAAATCCCAGTCAAAACCTGGGGAATAAAAGCTCACCACAGGAAAATACTATATCTCACTGTTATAGAGAGGATGCTGGCGCATGGAGCAGCCAACTGGTGCTCCAATTCAACGGAGCGTATGAAAAGAAAGCTCTCCACGATCCAACGCCCGTTCCTTCTGGCAATTTCAGGAGCATGCAGAACAACGTCTACGGACGCCTACAAGTCATCCTAGGGATCCCCCCCTCTCCACCTGCAGCTCCAAAGAGAGGCCAAAGGTACTACCCTGATAAGGTTGCGGAATAGGCTGAAGGATCCCAATACCATTGATCCAATGGATATTGAACCAATTGCAAAAGATTGGACTTCCCACCTTTCTGTGAACCCTGGCCCAGAACAGATCTCCCTGGAAGATGGAGGCCATCTCCAGGATTCCAACGGCATTTACACCGATGGCTCTAAAACGGATGCTGGAGTCGGAGTAGCTTTCTGCATCTTTTCTAACGGCAAAATCTCTATGACATGGAGTTCTAAGCTAGAATCTTACAATACAGTCTACCAAGCTGAGCTATAGGCCCTTTATAACCCGGTAGACCATGTAAAAGGCACTAATGTCCCAACTACAATCTATGTGGACAACAGAGCAAGCGTCATGGCAGCCTCAATCCCAAAATCCTCTAGCCTGTATGCAAAAAAGATCTACAACTCCATCTCTACCAACCCCAACATAAGGATCTCGTGGATAAAGGTCCACGTAGGATATGCTGGCAACGAGGCTGCGGATGCACTAGCCAAAGATGCGGCCAACTCCTCTAGCCAAGAACAACCACTTCCAATCCCAACATCCTTCATTAAGGCCAACCACAGGAAGAAAATGATGGAATAGTGGCAGCAGGACTGGGAAGACGGAGAAAAAGGCAGAATCATCTACAACCTAATACCCAAAGTCTCTCTCCGGATCACCCCTTGGAGGAGAGAAGAAATTCTTTTCTTCACAGGGCATGGTTCGTTTCCAACTTACCTGGAGAGATTTAAACTCCAAGTTCACCACTTCTGCCCCTGCGGCGAACTCGGCTCTCCCATCCACTAAGCACCGACTGCATCCTAACGACGTCATAACACCAGCGAAATCCAACTCCATTTCTTCAACAAGCCTGCCTGTCAGGAGTCGCCACGAATCCTCTGTCTAGAACCAAAATCTCCATATTGGTCAACTTCCTCCAAGCAGAACCAAATCTATACCGTCTCTAATTCCATCAACTTCAACGCTACAACCTCAACTCTGCAACCATCGACTAGTCCAGTTCCAGTTCCTGGTGCCAGTTTCCATACTCCAGTTCCAGTTCTCAACCTCCCATTCTACACCTTTTCCAGCATCTAGTCCAGTTTCTACTCCAGTACACAGCTACTTTTCCAATGAATATTCCAGTTCCTCCAAACGTATCTTCAAGACTCCTTCTTTAGGAACAGCTCCAAAATTTGTGTCGGGACCGCATCTGTAATCAACAATGTACAAATATGTAAATATCTTTATCTTTATTTTTTTTCATATTTAATCCAAATTTTACTCCCCACTTTATTGTATTCACGCGAACAACAGTCTCGGCCTCAAATTTTGTTGTGAAGCTGCACTGTAGTCATCAATGTACATATATGTAAATATCCCATTTTTCTATTCTTTTCTCTATTTTTATGTTTTTGTGTATTTTATATCTTGTAACCAAGTTTTAAAAACTAATAAAGTTGTCCAGGGAGCGACTTTTGGTGGGGGACTTAGTGGGTTCCCGGAAAGACAAGGTTCAACTCTTCCTCTCCATGTCTATCAAACTGTTTAAATGATCTCAATGATCATAGTCGCAGAGGCTGGAGAGGTGTTATGTCTGGTGTAGTGGTAACATGCAAGATTCCCATTCTTGTGCGCCGGGTTCGATTCCCGGGCGGCGCATAGCGTGCTTAGAGAGATCTGTTGCTTATTTCGAAATCGCCAATAATTTGTTTTGCTTATACAGAAAAGAAATTTCCATTTCTCAATCAATGTCAGAAAAGTGTGTTTAAAGGTCGCCATCGAGCGCCGCTGGTGTAGTGGTAACATGCAAGATTTCTATTTCTCTACGCGTTTTTAAAATTATGTTCTGACATTATATATTGAAATATGCATAGCAGATTCCAATTTTCTTCTTTATTTAAGCTAATAAACTTCTTCAGTTTTCCAAATTGTATCTGTTGGTACTTTTGATGTCTATCATTACGCTTTACATTGCTCATTTATTCATAAATTCTACCTTTCTTAGAAAGGCTGAGAAAAATATTTGGTCAAGGATACCAATTTGAAATAAAATGACTGATAAGCTTATTAAATCAGTACTGGAATTTGCTATGCCATATGTAGAACTTCGGAATAATCACCCGAATTTTTTTTGGTCGACGGATAAAGTTTTTAACTATTTTAATAATTGTTCGTTTTATGATTTTGAGAAACTTGTGATTAAATCTGACTAATAATGTGGTGCGGCTCGGATGAACCGGACTTCTCAATTCTCTCGGTAACGCTACTAGTGGGATTTTCCCACTGGATAGAGGTATCTGGGAGATAGATTCCCGGGGGATCTGTGTGCTAAGCTCTCTGTTAGAAGACAAGGGGTTCTAGTTTTAATAGAGATTGGGGGGGGAGTTAAATTGTATATACCATTTTGATAAAGATTATTTTCTTACATTTATTGTGACTTTTAAAATTTTAGATTTTAAAATAATTTACTTAGAGATTTTTTAAATAAATGGTTGGCAAGAAAGTAATTTCGGTTTGCACCAGTAGTTAGCGTTATGTTTGTCTCGTTATTCTTTTGTCATTTATAGAATTTTTATTCTTTTAAGATTTGGTAGTCGATTACTTTATGTCGCTTTAGAAACCAATGTCCTGTAAATTTGTTTACAATTGTCGGTTTAAGGTCGGTTTTAAAATGGAGTTCAAAAACAAACATTTCCGATTTATTTTACTTTTTTGTTTTCATAAAAGCAAGAAAGCGTCTGAGAGTCCCAAAGAGATATGTGAAGTTTATCTTGTTGATTGTTTAGCAAAATGCACTTATTAGAATGGGATTCAAAATATTTGTTCTGGAGATTTCTTTCAAAATGGTTAACGTTCTGTTCGACCTTCTGAAATTTGTGATGACAAAAGGGAAGTGATAATTGAATCGAATCGTCACATAACTGAGCGAGAGATTGCAAAACAGTTAAATGTATCACACACAACAATTGAATAGTCAATACTTTTATGTCTTAGACATGTTAAGAAGATTGATATTTGGGTTTTGCACGAATTGAAAGGAATTCACGTAACACAACGAATCAACGTTTGAGATACGCATTTCAAACGTAATACAATCGACCCCTTTTTGAAACGAATTATCAGTGGCGATGAAAAATGGATCAACTGCAGTAACGTTAATCGAAAAAGAGCATGGCTCAAGCATGATGCGCCAGCACAAACATATCAAAAGCTGAGTTGCATCAAAAAAAGATTAGACTGTCAATCTGGTGGGGTTACAAAGGTGTTGTGTATTTTGAGCCACTTTCAATTATCAACTCAGATGTTTACTGCCAAGAACTTGTAAATTAGAGGAAGCCATCAAAGAGAAAAGGCCAGAATTGGCAAATAGCAAAGGAATCGTGTTCCAAAACGACAACGCGAGGCTTCACACATCCTCAGAAACATGCACGAAACTATTGCAACTTGGATGGGAATTGATGACCCATCCCCCATACTGCCCTGACCTTGCAACACCACATCATCATTTATTATGAAGTTGCCAAACTTCTTAAATGGTAAAAATTTCAGGAATAACGATGACCTAAAATCGCACTTAGTTGAGGGTTTTGCTATTGAGAACTAGAAATTATACGAGCGGGATATCATGAAGTTACCAAAAATATGACGAAAGGTCATCGAACAGAATGGAAGATATTTGACTGATTAAAGTTCATTTTTGTATAGAAATATTGAGTTTTTATTTCACACTAAAAACCCGAAATTTTTTCTTTGCAACCCAACATTTTAATTAAAGATTTTATTTGGAACAATGCCTTATTACCCTACGCTAATAATAAAAATTATTCGAATCCTGCCCGTTATAAATAAGATATGAAACTTGAAACGGATGAGCCTCTCTTCGCAAGTTATGTCTGTGAATTCAGATATTGATGGGATATTTTCAACATTTATGAGTCATTGACAACTGGCACTAAAATACTGTTTGGAGTTAAGGTGGATCTTTTAAATTCCAAAAATCTTATTTAAAATATGAGTAATTTAACGAATTTTAGATTTAACAATATATGGAAGATTTAGATTTAACTCTGGAAGTGATTCAAAATTACAAGGTTCGTCTCAAACTAACCCTAGTTTTGTCTTACAATGGGACGTTAATGGAACTAAAAGAAACTCCACTGAAGTAGGTTAAGCTGCGTAAACAAATACATTTATCCCCACTGTTGAGCAATGTCACATTCGCTATAGTAATTAAAAAGTACCATAGCTCCAGCAATAACTAAACAATAAAGATTTTAAATAAACCCACACGGGAGGAGTGATGATGGGCCCGGTGCCGCTAGCTCGGTAGTTGCTGGATTCCGTGTGCTGTCTTGCCAGGGGGATAGACACTACGGGCCTCTGGTGTGCTGTTAGAATTTTATTCCTAACCGGCCCGTTTCGCCCTAAACCCTATTTAAATGGGATGGATAAGTTGGAGTCTTCACATTTTTAAATCACTGTAAGGATCGTAGAATTTAAACCTTTTTATCGAGCACCGCTTGTGTAGTCATAACATGGAACATTCCCATTCTTTTGAGCTGGATTTGATTCCTGAGTGGCGCAAAGCAAATGCTCAGTGTCATCTTTCCCGACACCACTGCAAATGAATTTTTGAGTGTCGGCCAGAAATGATTGGGTTTCTCACAGGCACTCGACTATGCACTCCTATCCCGGAAATTCGAGCCTTGGGGAAGAGCCTTTACTGACGATTTGTGTCAGTTGAATTACAGTTGAATCCCCGTACAATTTGTCTGAGACGATGCCGATCACGGTCTTGAAAAACTGTGCTCGAATCTCAATTCCGTTTTCTAAAGAAGGACAGTGGGTTCTGATTCCAACTTTTGAAAACCTATGATATGGCTGCTTTTGAGAACACAGTGAGATCTGCCGTCTTCGAAATCGAGGCACCAGCAATAAGACCTTTTTCAAATGTTGAGGTGTGTGTCGTTTTTCCCATTTCACTTCATTCATCGCGAAGAGGATTTTTACACCTTACTTATACTAGCATTCTGACCACGTGTAATCCTCATCATAACAAAAAAATTGCATACTTCATCCCCAGCGCGCATTTAAAGGCAAATCTCTAATATTTCTAACTCATTGGCCAGTGGGTGTATTTACCCTTCTTAATATTATTTTTTCCATTTGTAAATGGAAAGGATTTAAAAGGCTGTGTATCCTTTCACTGAAATTGAGGAACCAGCTTATTTTCGATTTCTATATTACCTAAATCTGAATTTTACTGCATTTCCTAATTCATTAATTTATTTTATAAGGACATTCCAATGAATTATTCTATTAATCTCTATCATTCTTTCATTCGGAATCAAAATATATAGAACAAATTCAGATTCATTAAATCAATCTTTAAATAAATAATTTGAAAAACTTCCGAATGAATGTTAAAAAATTAAAACATGTTTCCGTTATCGGGAAAACAAAACGATGACTTTTTAAAAATGTTAGCACAGGCAAAAGTTTGTGAAAATTTAATTAATTTTTTTTGTTTCACAGATATGTAATTTATAAATATATCTTAAAAGTTCAGTGGAATAAAGGCACAGAATATTAAAATATAATATCTCTTTGATAGCAACTATCAATCCAAAGATAATCATTATGAAATACAACTAACCAAGTCGGCGTCTTGGCATAGGGGTAGTGCGCTTTCAACGTAATCTGGGGGTTCTGAGTTGAGTCCCGGTTCGGGCATGGTTGTTCTTCTGTTTTCTATCTGTAAGGTGAGTGCGTGCTCTCCTGTAAAAAGGAGCTATGCAAACGAATGTGATCAGTGAATAGGTAAGTCGTACTCTTAGCCGTAGTTGGTACAACTGAAAAATAAGAGACGCTCATTTCCGTTTAAATTCGCTGTTGCATTATCGATCTTGTTCATGGCAAGTGCCATTGGAAATAACAACACTTAAACAATATTCCTTCAACCAAAATATTAAAATATGCATTGTATTCAGAGAGCAGTTAAAGATGCAAAAACTAAAACGCAAATAAACTTAACCAAGTTCTCAATAAATAATAAGTTTAATGCAAAAAACTAAAAAAGAAAAATATGATGAATCTTTCTTGGAGACTTTTTCAAGGATCACCTTCAGACAGGGATTCAAACTAAGGATTCTCTTCTTTGAGAGGTCTGATTTCGTCCACAACATTGACCGTCATGAACCAAAAATCCCAGGAAATTGAAGGTTTGGAAATAAATTAATATCATAAAATTAAAATAAATCTCATAATAACATGTTCAAAACCATACAAGAAATGATTGACCCTTAAAAAAATCTTCATGTCGAATTTTTTTTGCATTAAACTTAGTATTTATTGCTAATTTAGCTATATGATATGGTACATTCTTTTCTCAATACATAATCCAATGGAACAACATTTCTCAGAATTTGTATGAACTCATTAAACAAATTCAACCTAACCTGATTAAAAACCAAAAAGAAAAATATGATGAATATGTCCTGGAGACTTTTTCAAGGATCACTTTCAGACAGGAATTCAAACCAGGTATTTTTTCTATGAGAGGTCTGATTTCGTCCAAAACATTGACCATCACGACCCAAAAAAACCAGGAAATAGAAGGTTTGGAGGTAAATTAATATCATAAAATTAAAATAATCACATAATAATATGTTCAAAAGAATAACGAATGGGTGAGCCTTGGAAAAGTCGTCAGGTCTGATTCACATTTTTGTTTGGTGTTTTTTGCATTAAATTTAGCATTTGTTGCTAATTTAGCTATATGATGACATGAAACATTATTTTCTCAATAGATAATCTATGAAACAACATTTCTCAGAATTTGTAAAAACAAATTCAACCTAACCTCATTAAAAACCAAAAAGAAAAATATGATGAATCTTTCCTGGAGACCTTTTCAAGGATCACCTTTAGACAGGGATTCAAACCAAGGAGTTTTTTCTATGAGATGTCTGATTTCGTCCAAAAATTGACCATCACGACCCGAAAATCTCAGGATATTGAAGGTTTGGAGATAAATTAATATCATAAAATTAAAATAACCACATAATAACATGTTCAAAAAATAACGAATGGGTGACCCTTGCAAAAGTCGTCAGGTCGGATTCACATTTTGTTTGGTGTTTTTTGCATTAAACTTAATATTTATTGCTAATTTAGCTATATGATGACATGATACATTGTTTCTCTAATAGATAATCCTATGAAACAGCATTTCTCAGAACTTGTATGAACTCATTAAACAAATTCAATCTAACCTGATTAAATCCCTCAGTCTTCAAAGTTTTCCCTTTCCCAATCCAAATCGGTATTAAATCTGCTTTTCATTCTGGTATTACTCAGGAGGGACAGCAATTCCCAGATGAGGGTGAGGGCTTCTGAAAGGGAGGGAGGGGAAAGTGATAAGAATTCGCGGTGTTTTTCCAGAACTTCGATCTAATCTCTTGCGCCTTTGAAAGTCTCCAGGGAAAAGGACTGAAAGGGAAAAGGATAAAGTTGTACCAAGTGAGTTGACTTACGGATCTGTTAACTCGATCCAGTGGTTTCACGCTACGTTAAATTGATACACGATGTAATTTCATCAAATTTGCCAATTAATTTTACCTCGTTGAAAATCAAAGCCCTAATGAAATTTGTAATTTGAATTTAATGAAATATTTCATCGTGGCATATTAAAAGGATAATTTATCGTTTTAGATTAAAACTATTCACTGTAAAATATTCGGGAATAGTTTCTATCCAGAAATGGCTATATATATGGTTCATTGAATTAGTGACGATAGAAGATGAGTAAAATATAGTGAAACTGAAAAATTAAATAACATTTTCAATAAAAAATGTGGAGTGTTATAAAAAATGAGATCTTGATTGTCTTAATACCTTAACATCACATCACACCTCCGATTCTAGGGTCCATATGGCCTCTTCTCATTTTGATATAGATATAAGTGGATTTAATATAAAAAAGAAAAAAAAGAAATTACACAACAATCAATTTGAAATAAATAAACAAACGACAAAATACAAAAACATAAAAACATAACTTAATTGTGAATTAAGTTTGGTTTAGTATGAATAATACAAAGTTTAGAAACAGTATAAAGGCTCTTTTGGAGCACCAAACAAACATTCCAAATCAAACAAGGGGAAAAACATACAAATGTATACATCACAATTATTTTTGCTACGTATCAGCCATAATACAAATAAGGTGGAAATATTTGAAAGCAGAATTTGAAATAGTTATTGCCGCTTGACATTTGTACTGAACCGGAATGAAAAACAATTGAATGCAGTCATTCAAATTATTTTTGTTCTTAGCACCAATACTAAACTGGAAGGAAATATATGTACATATTGGTATATTCAAGTTATTTTTGCCGCTTTAAGTACAAATGTACAATTTTTTTATTATTTTTTATTAATCGCATTTGCCATGGGCAAGCGCGCTGACAGCAGCCAGCAATTTTAAGCCGAGTGAGCGTCTCTTGTTTTTGAAATAGTTCCTACTAAGGCCAAGAGCACGACTTAGCTATGCACTCATCACATTCACTTGCACAGTCCCTTTTTATCGGGAAGCACATTCTCACACCTCACAGATAGTACACAGAAGAACAACCATTCCCTAGCCGGGATTCGTACTCGGGAGGCCAAGATCACGAGGAAGACGAGCTACCTCTGTGCCAGGAACCGGGGAATGTAGACTTTAAAGTAGTTTTTGCAACTTAACATACATACTAAACTGGATGAAAAAATATTTGAACACAGACAATAAAGTTATTTTTTCTACACAAGAGAAAATATGAGCAATATGATCAATAATATCTGAGCACTGACGTATATATCCCTTTCTTAATTAGTTTTTCTTGAATTGCTCGATAAGCTACTTTTTAAATTTTATAATTTAATAATAAGCTTAGATTCACATTTTTAAAAAATTCTGATTCAATCATGATATTATTTAAGTTACTAATAACAAATTTAGTGAAAAGAAAAGGCTTTTAGTGTGCACTGTTTAATCAAGGTTGCTTTCCAACTGAGCAGATTAGGCAGATGCCTAGAATTGCTAGGGTAAGATAGAGACGCAAAAGATTAATTAATAATCAGACCATTCAATTTCCTAGATATTAAGTAAATCAGAATATATCAAATATAAGTGGTTCCGTTTGATAACTCGATAGATACAGGACCACCTCTGTGTATAATTGGTCTTCTCCCATTATATTTCATTATGTTCATTTATTATTATAATAGTTATAAATATTGATAACCTTCTTTAATAATATTTTGTACAAATGCAGATGCTCAAACATCCTGGATTTATAATACATGAACAAAATCAAAAATACTTTCGCTAAATTTATTGAACGAAAGAATTAACTTAAAATTAAACATTAAGATATTAAAAACGTATTGAAATCTGAAACAAAATTGTTCAATTTATTTTAAAAATAGGCCTTTGACTAGGACCCAAACTATCTAAATTGAGCACTCTTTACGAAAAGCCAATAATGCTTTGAAAACGTCTTCAATGCCGGCATCCCGGGTTCGAGTCCCGGTTCGGGCATGATTGTTCTTCATCTGTAACGCGTGTGAATTCCGCCTTCTTATAAAAAGTGGCCGTGCAAGTGAATATGATGCGTGAATTGCTATGAGTTATTCTTAGTAGTAGTTGGGGCTACTTAAAAAGCAACAGACGCACCCTCGGTTTAAAATCTCTGACTGTGTTAGAAAGCTTGTCCAGGCAAAGTGCCGTAAGAAACAACAAGTGTTCTCAATAATTTTGTTTATCGTGCGTTTTTTTACTAGGAATTTGTTTCTTTATAACATGCAGTGTTTCCAAAAGCGTAGTCTGAAGATGTCTCTAGAATAAATGAAAATATTCTAACGAAACATCATTCTAAAATTAAAAATAAATACTTGAAAAATTAAGATTTGCACTACAAATTTTCATAATTGTATTCAGATATTTTTGGCATTATAACTGATCACCAAAAGCTGATATTTGAAATTATTGTCACGAAGACTGAATTAAAGACACGGATAGCTAGAAACAATTGCGTTTATCAGCACCAAGCAACTCGCCGGAGAACAGAATGAAGGGCTGAGCCGAACTCGGCTTTTATACATCTGGAGTACATTCGAGAATCATCTCGCTCGAATGGTAAAGAAGGTTCTAGAATCATCTCGATTTTAGAGAAATAATAAGATCAATTTTAAATTAAAATTCCAGTCTTTGGATAAAATGCACTGGCCGGGAATCGAACTAGGAACCAAATGATTTACAGTCCAATCCTTTGCCAATCGAGCCATGGTGAATCAGAACATTCTTTATTTGCGGTATATGTAATATAATATTAATATTACGATATCTATGCAATTCATTATTATATAACTTGATATATTTGTATACTTAAAAGAATCCGGGTATTTTTACTTTTCAGGCAGTTTGCTTCAATAACTAATATTAAATGATAACCATATTTTACTGCTGTGACGGCTACTACTCTATAAAGAAGGTAAACCACTAAGCCTTGGAATGTTTCTGCTTCAATTACCTGCCGGTCTTGTAATTTGTCCCGAAATCTGATATTGATTCGTTGCGGTCTAGTTCAAACCACACGTTCCCTTTCATTCCAGACATTCGAATTTGACACTCGATGTTTAATGGAACTGGAATTGGAATTCTGCTTAAGTTGATACTTAACAATTGCTTAATGAAATTTGGAATTCGGCTATATTTTGTGTGACATTGTGAATAGGACAATCACTTTATCCCACTTCTATTTTAATGCAAGTATTTTATAATTTCGATCTAATATTTCAGTGTGAGCTTTTAAGCTTAATGATATGTATGATCCATTAATTATAAAAATTACAAAGCTTTTAACAACTTTTACTGAACGTTTTTCGATCAAATTTTTCAGCATCAGTAATAACATTTTTTAATTCTTTTATTAAATTGGCATCATAAAAAGAATTTCTTTATAAAGTGGTTTTATTTTCCAATATAAACGCTTTTATCGCTTTAAAATAAAAGCGCAAAAATAGGATTGTAAAAGGAAAAGCTTGAGGATTTAATTTAGTTATGTTAATGATACGTTTTTAAGTATGTGACCACGTTAAAAAATCATTTTTTTGCGAAATTACAATACAATTTTTTTAAACTTTAATCTTAATATTTGAAAAGCTTTCTTTATAAAGCTCTGAGAATTTTGTTTATAAATCTATTTGCAAGGAAGTTCATTTTTGTATTTGTATTTACATTACGCTTTAATACTATTCAATACCACTGCCTCAAATATATAATATGATAAAATTTTCTAGCGAAAATTTAAATAAAATACAATGCATATGCTTTGCTCAAATTTGTACAGTAATTTCTCAATATGTTTTGAAGTTTTTAAACTAGATAATAAGTAATATGTTCATTTTAAAATATTTTATATTTCTTTTAATGCTTCACATTATGAAAAAAATTCAGAAATTCTTGTTATTTTTCAAACATTAGTATTTAAAAAAATGCGTATAGATAAAAATGTTTTGTTTGAAAACAAGGTAATACATTTTTTAAAACTATTTGAGAAATTTTAAGCAATTCATTCAATAACATTCTAAACTATAAGATGCTTTGCTTTATATTTCATTTTAGCGCCAAAAATTCTCTATTTTCAATTTCAAAAAAGGGACCTTTTATGGTATATATTGATTTCATTGATAATTTTTTAAATATTTTTTTATATAAATTTAAAACATATAACTATTTTCAATAGGCTTTCGAACAAAATTCGCCCAGAATGTAATCACTTACATTAAATCCTAGATGTCTTAGAACCTTGGAACCCCTGAGTCTAAAATTACTAAAAAAAATCAAGTTATTCCTTTTTATGAGAGAGAAATCCATTGATTCAATAAAATAAAATTCACTAGAAATTCTTAAAAAGTTGACTCAGAAGATCAGTTTGTCCCTAGAGGATTTTGAGTAGCCGACGGCTATTTAAAGGGTTTCTATAAGAAAATGGGTTCAATTCTCCTTTCTTTCATGGGTTTATCAAACTAACAATAAAAGCTCTCTCCTCAAATATTTGATTCAACACAATAATAAGAGATAAGGGAAATATTGCTGGGATAATTGAGAAATTGCGATATATTTCTTGGAAGAACGAGTTCGTATTGAATAATTTTAAAAAAAAATGCGAGATTTTTTGGAACAATCAACGGTTTCTTAAGGTTGTAGGGTCAAATGTTAGAGTTGATCCAGGACAAATCTATTGGGTTGGTCATGTCCGTTTTCTTCTGGTTCATATTTAATATTTGCAATCGAAAAATCTCAAAATGTCTTTTCGTTTGTCTTCAAATCGAAGCGTTATTTCAGAAAAAAATATCCCAGTTTTCAACTAACATGGGACGTTGGTTGATAAGTATTCGTTTTTTGAATTGGGGAATTTGAGATTCAAAAAAGTATTTCATCTAGAATCAGCTATATATGTTAATATCATAAACATCAAATATTGCACGGCTAGAGATTTCCGAATTTAAAATCTTATTTTATCTAGAATCGGTCGTATATGATAAAACGATACTCAATTTATTTATTTTAAGTCCTCGATCAATTATCCTTCCAATGTTTCAATTTGACAATTTAGAAAACAATTGACTTATAGAGGTTGATCTTTATGAACCACCAAATAGAAACCATTTTCATTATGTTACAAAAAGTTGCGTCAGCAAAATTAGACTAAACCACATTAATTCCGTATTCAACGTAAGTAGAGATAGTTTTTCTCAGTAAATACTTTCTTAGAGAAAACATTCGATGAATTCCGAATCGAAAGTAGATTTCTCTTCAGCTCACGAATATTATATTTTTAAGTTTGTTTTTCAGAACTACGCGTCCGGAATAGAAAATAAAATTTAGAAAAGCAAAATATACAATGACTTAAGAAGAGAAATAAAATCCCTTATCTTATAGAACATGGAACTTTTATAAAACGATTTAAAAAGTTAGGAAAATGTTTTCCCTAACAAAATTGTAATGCTGGAAATCATGCTTCCATTCATGGCTTGATATGAATTTTTTTAATAAAGAATAGCTGTTCAACTTTATGAAATAAAATTTATATAAAATACATGTGGTTGTGTGGTTGTGTTTATCTTCTTTACTTTCGTCATATTTTATGCGATTTACTATAGTAAAATTTTCTAGAGGAAATCTGCGCTTTACAAAATGTAAAGGACAATTTTATTAAATAATCGTTAACGTAAACTTTTATTCAAGGTACTGATCGTTGTACTATTAATGAAATGTACAGAGGTATCATACAAAACTTTCGAAATAAAAACAACTAAATTAATACATATGATTTACGAACCATCGCTTGGTAGTTAAATTTTTGAGTAATATAAATTAATTTTTGAAAATTTCATAGTTTAAAAATTCATAGTTCAAAATATTTGGTTAGTTGAATTTGTTTTAAAATTACCGCATTTAACATTTCAAATTCTGTGCAAACCTTGAATTGTCGCAACTGATATAAATAATAACACATTTGAATTCTGAGTGAGGTTGAAATGAAAAATAAATAAACAAAACGAATTCATAATTATGGCTAAAACACCTGATATAAGTAACCACTCACCATCGTATTATACTAGGAGAAAAATTTCCCTATCAAGAGCTTGATTCTCAGCAACAATTTTTTGAGCCATATAATAATCGTCTACAAATACGCCTTTTCATTTTTTAAAAGTAATCATTTGAAAAAACTGAAATTAAATAGAACTCAAAATAGACAATTTAAATTAGTATATGGCATTATCACTGTTCGGCATTTTAACGAAGTGATGTCACATTCAGATGACGGGACTAACTGATCGTTTGGTCTCTTTTTTTTTAATTAATTAAGATTCTCAAACGGCACAATCTGTTTATCGTTTGATTTCTTACTTTTAATTAATTTAGACTTTTAAATGGCGCAATTAGTTTATCGTTTGGTATTTTCCTTTTCATTAAATAATCTCGCGCCACAAGGAATAGCGAGAGTATCATATGATATTTTCAAACTTTTTGCTTTTAATTATTTTACATTTTTAATACTCGAACTAATATTTATTCTTTAACAACTTTTTGTTTACTTTATAATTGCAATCTTACGAATGGTAAAAAATTCGGAATTGCAATCTTACGAATTGTAAATTGTAAATAATTTCTTTCTACGTATCTGCAGATATGTTGTAAATATTATAATATACATTTAAAATTAAGCTGCAATATATGAATTCAATTTTACCAAATGTACAATTTTCAGAATATTAAATCATAGCAAATATCAGATCAAAGTACTTGATATTATCTAAAAATCTCTTACTTTTAATTACCGAAATCTGAGCAATCGTCAAAACTCAATACGTAGGTCTTCATAAAATGTTAGAAAGAATAAACCCGAGGATAAAATTATATCCGGAACATTTAAATTTTTTTAATAAAAATTTTAGAAAAATTATTTGTAGAAGAGAGAATTCGCTCTCGGCATATTTTAGGAAACAAGGGCACGAGTTTCTGTTAAAGTTAGAGGGTTCGAAACAAGTTGGCAGAAGAATTACAAAATTAATTGTTTATTAACAGGAAAATTCTAAATTAAATCCGATTAACATTAAAGTATAAATAAAAATTGATTTATACAAAATTAGTTGTTAAATAACATAAACATTAAGAAGTAATTCGATTCATATTAGAGTTCTCATAAAAATCAATGAATAAAAATTAATGAAATATTTCCGATATAATAATATTCTTTCTCTTCTGTTCAAACTTAAATGGCGAATTGGCATAACTTAATAATAAATAAAGATTAAAATGAAATCTGCTATACATATTTCAATGTATCGTGTTAGAACATCATTTCTTGAACAGCCAAGCACCACGTGCATGTGCAAGTCAAATTATATTTTTATTCATTTAAAATTGTTTCATCGAATGAGTCACTTTAGTACTGCAAACGATCCAAAAAACTTTATCTTGCATTTATTGTTTAAACAAATGTTCTATTTCCTGTTTATTTCATTTCATATAATCACGTGATCAAAATGACATTTTTCTAGGTTTTATTTGATGCATTAACTCTTTTTTAATCAGAGCTCTTGTAAATGCGATTGCAATGCTTTATTAAAAGCTTATTTTAAGAGATGCTCGAGCAGGCAATAAAAACTTTTATTTTTCGCCAACGGATTTTTGTTGACGCTACAAAACCTCATTCTCAAAACAATATCATGTTCTGACATGATAAAAAAGTTTATTGAATTTTATTTTTAATGTTCAAATGACAATTTTTGGATTAATTAACTTTATTTAGTGTAGCCTGGAATTTAATTAAAAGAAAGATAAAAGTTAGAATAACATTTCTTATAAGATCCCAAAAATTCTATAAATAAATAATTTGATAACAGTTTAGAATGAAAAACGCTAACGCTTTACATTCAATAGAGAATAGATGTGTAAATCGGGCTGAAAAATATGCTCGTTCACACCAGTTGGCTCTAGTTTGAAATATAAACATTAAAAAAATGAATTTTTAAAACTAATCCCCGTTTCGTAAAAATTATTAAACTTACAATATTTATGTTAACAAATATTGTAATTAAATTTGCATTGTAATTTAGTTTTTTCGTGTATTTAAAAAGAAAAAAGGCTTAGCACGTTAAAAACTTATAAGAAAATTTTAGATGCCAGAATATGAGACAGTAAATTTCAATAAACAGTCTTCAATAAATGATGGTAAATCTTAAAGTTTCCCAGTTAATTAAATTTAATTCAGAAACTTCTTTTATAATTCTTATTAATATGCTTAGAAATATGCCATAAGTTTGTCAAAGTTTTTTTTTAAAAAGAATAGTAGGAGATTTTTTTAAAGATGCAAACAGTAACATAAAAAACTGCTTAGAAAATTTAGCGGGTCAGATAAATATTTAACAGCGAATAAACTCTCTTTGTCTAAACAAAAAACTGCCCGTAATTTTTGAATGACAAAATTTCTGTTTATTTTGTACCTTCTGGGGAATAAATAAATATTATATTCTATGCATCATATCCTAGGTGATAAAAATTTTCGTTTGGGTTTTGTATTCATAATATGACGATTGTTCATGTTGCTGTAATTCAAAGTAACACATTTATAGATGGTGGCAAGTAATTCAGTTTGATGTTCGCTATAATTTAATATTCTGGAAACTATCGCATATTTGGTAAAATAACATTTATATAATTCGGTTCAGAATTAAAATTATATTCTCATATTTACAACATATATGTAGATACTTTGAAAAACAATTACAATTCGTAAGATAAAGTATACAAAATGTCGTTAAAGAATAAATATTAGTTAGCGTATTAAAAATGTACAATAATTAAAAGTAAAAAAATATGAAAATAGCAAACGATATTCTCGCTATTCTTTGTGGCGCGAGAATATTTTAATTAAAAGTAAAATACCAAACGATAAACGATAACTAATTGTGCCATTTGAAAGTCTAAATTAATTAAAAATAAGAAACCAAACGATAAATTAGTCGCATTATCTGAATGTGACGTCATTTAGTAGAAATGTCGAGCAGTGATAATGCTATATACTAATTTAAATTGAGTTCTATTTAATTACAGTTTTTTGCAAATGATTACTTTGAGATCTTTCAAAAATGAAAAGGCTTATTTTTAGACGATCATTATGGAAAAAATAAATACTGCACTTTATACAGCATCTCTTGAATGGCGAAAGTTTTTGATTGATATTTTATTGTCATTGTAACAAAAAAAAATTCTGAAAATTGTATATAATTCCCTGAATGACAAAAAAATCTGTTTGATTTTGTACCGCCAGGGTAATAAATATATATTATAGTTTATACATCATCTCGTGAGTGAAGAAAAATTATCGTTTGATTTTTGTATCGTCAGTAAAAAAATTAATACTGTAGTTTATACAGCATCTTCTTAATGGCAAAAATATCTGTTTCCTTTTAGTTTTGTCAGTAATAAATAAATAATGTAGTTAAGTGGAATAAGTAAATGTCATAGTTTGTACAACATCAGCTAAATGATAAACATTCCTGCTTGATTTTATACCTGAAGAGGAAAAACACACACAAACATTTTGATTTATTCAATACCTCCTGAATGACAAAAATACTTATTTGATTTCATATTGTCAGTGATATAAATAAATATTATAATTTATACTGAATCTTTTGAATGACAAGTATTTCTGTGAGATTTCGTATCGTTAGTGAAAAAAATTAAAATAATAATTTATACTGCATCTCTTGAATGTAAATTTTTTTTTTATTTTGTTTGATCAGCGTAATAAATAAACATTACAGTTTATATAGCATCTTTGAGTGAAAACGATTTCGATTTGATTTTGCATTATCAGTGTAATAAATAAATACAACAGCTTATGCAACATTTCTGAATGAAAACGATTTTTTTTTATATCGCCGGAGAAATATATAAACATTATAATGAATACAATATCTTCTGAATGAAAAAAGATTTGTTTTATTTTGCATTATTAGGGGATTGGGGAAAAAGTTATAGTTTATACACTATCGCCTGAATTACGAAAATTTTGCTTGATTTTGTATTGCCAATGGAATAAATAAACTTTTTAATTTATATATAATGTCCTGAAGGACAACAGTTTATGTTTAATTTTGTATTGTCAAGGGAATAAATAAATATTATAGTTTGTATAATGTAGAAGAATTTTGTAAAGTTTTTGCTCCGACAGACATGCAAATTCATTCTCATGTATATGTGCGTGACTTCGAAAAACTCCTTTCTGTGGAACGTGACTTAAGCTAAGTAGTTTCCGTACCTATTTGGAAGTTTTCTTTGGAATTCCTGCATGTCATTTTTCGAGAAAGATAACAGATTCAAAACGCCCGATGAGGAAGTAAGACATATAACAGCTTATTACTTGCCTATTTCATGCCGTTTTCGAGCACACTTTCCGCATTACATTTCTAAGCATTTTACAAATTTGCATGATTTAAATTCGCTTTTGTTGTTGTCAACTTCTATTTATTATCATGTCAGAACATGTTGTTTTGGGGATGACGGTTTTGGGCATCAATAAAAAACCGTAGGCAAAAAATAAAAATTTTATTAAGCGCATGAATATCTCAAAAAATCAGCTTTTAATAATGCGTTGGCATTGCATTTACAAAAGCTCTGATTTTTAAAAAAAATAAGTAAATGACTACAGCAAATGAAACCTGGAAAAATATCATTTTGAGCACGTGATTATATGAAAGGAAATAAATAGGAAATGTGATACTTTTTCAAACAATAAATGAGAGACAAAGTTTTTTGTGATCGTTGACAATACTAAAGTGACTCCTTCAATGAAAGCATTAAAATGAATAAAAATATAATTTAACTTGCACGAGCACGTGTCTCTTGGCCATTCAAGAAATTATGTTCTGACATGATACATTGAAATATGCATAACATAATTCATTTTAATGTTTGTTTTCTTGCAGTTGGGATATCATTTTTATGTATAATGTTCACAAACACAAAAATTAAAATTATTCACTAAAATCGAATTGAAACAAATGGTAATTCATTTTAATAGCAGATTTCATTTAAATCTTTTTTCATTTACTTTTGTTTTCGATCGTGATTTTGAAAAATTCTGCAGTTTTTGGTAATGTTTTTCTTGTATTTGTTTTTCATTGTTTCGTTTAAGTATTCTGAGGCGACCACTTTTCGACAGCTCTATCTCATTAAAGGGATGTCTTCATATATTTAAATAATTAAAAATTTAAAAATAAGAAAAATATAATTACAAAAAAAGAAATAAAATATTAAAAAAAAATAAAAATAGAAAATAAATAAATAAATATACTTACAAATAAGAAAATATAATTACTACATTTTCGGGCTCTCAAATACATTATTATATTTTCTCTAATCCAAAATTTATTTGTTTTATAACACAAATCTATAAAGTTAGTTATGTTTTTAATTTGCAAAATGTTAAAAAATAATTTTTATTTTAAATCTTTTTTTTAAAATTTTAAATGGCGAAATATTCTACACTTGAAAATTTCTTATCTAAAACTTAAAAAATTTGATGTGATTAGCAAAGAAGTTTGAATTTCAGTGATAGCTCTATATTTAACACATCAAATATCAAATTAGAATATGAAGTATGAGCAACAATACCTGAGAAGCATCGGGAACTGACAAAACAAGAAAAGATTAATGAGTAGAAGGTAGGAAAGTTTGACCTGCATTTATATAACTTTATTTTAAAACAGTTTTCGAAACCCCCCACTAGACAAGTTTTTTTTCACTACTTAGGCGAACCTTTGTGGAATGATGGTGAAGTCCTGTCTTTGAAACCGCAGGGTTTCAAGTTTGAGACTCACGTACACGGACCTGGTGCACATTAAATTTCTCGAGGCCAAACGACCTCCTGCTAGTGTGGTATGGAAGCTTGGGTATTAGCGTAGGTTTCGTCCGCGTCATCTGAGTGCAGTTCAAAATTAAGAGGTCCGTCCCAATTAAGCCCTAATATTGCTTTAAAAGCGGACATTAATAAAACTGATTTGATTTTTAGATTATATGTGTAAGGTGAATCTCCAAACGGTAGTCGTAGCTTATTCTGGATTGTTATGTTAATCTAGTTTCTGCGAAAAGTTTCCGCTTTAGAATAGACGCTTCCATTACAAAAATGTTTATTTTGATTTTAATAATTGTCTTTGGGAGAAATGGCATAGTTTAAATTAAAAATCAAATCTGCTAAAATCTTGATATCGTCATTTATAATAAAAGACTAATTTAAATGTCTTTTTTTGTAAAATTATCTCATATTTTTTAAATTTTATATTCATATTTCATGGACAGACTTCTCAAAAAACTATTGAGGTTTTTTAAATATAATTCTTTGGAGAATTGTCCTCATCAACGTATTTTATTATTCTAATTTTAAAACTATTTTAGTTCTTTAAATGTTGTTTTCGTAAATTTCAAATTTTAACAGAATATTTTTACTGAAAATATCGTAAAAGTAAAATCTATTGTATGGAATCTCAATATTTATAGATGACAAAAAAAGAGCTACTTTTTTAAATTCAGAGTCTAGAAAATATCTTTATCTTTCTGTTTACTAGGATTTGACCCAAATATTTGATAAGCTTTTAATCCAATAGAATTTTGCTTCATATCTCTTTTAGCCAAAATCCATATTTTCCCTAATTCTTTAAACACATTCGATGTTTAACTGGATATATTTTGGTTTCATTGATATTAATTCATTATAACTAATGAAAAAAAATCAAAACTAATGTATTTAACCAGAAAAAACTATCCCAAAAGTAAACACATATCTTAAATGTTAAAATACAGAATTATTAATCTTTACGCCAATTTGAAATTAGCAAAATATGTAATTACATTCCCAGGTATGACAATAATTTTCTGAGATAGAGTAAAGTTAAGTTTAAGCGAATGATTATTCATTCATCAAGAAATTGTTCAAACCGAATTTGGAAAAAAAATGCCTAAAGTACATTGTTTATACCAACAGAGCAATGATGTAGAGACATTCATATCTAGAATCTCCGACCGGTCACGAAGGCACAATTATTTAAAGTATAAAACTGAAACCACTGCAGCAGCAACACTGATGGGGTCTGTGATTGAAACCTAATGGGCATTACCGGCCACAGTACAATCCTCCCCGTAGGAAGTACACCCCGTCAACATTGGGAGAAGTCTAACCCCCACCTATTTATGTACGGTACAAGAGTGGCGAGATCCAACCACCATTCCGAAAGCATCTCATCTTCATTTCGAGATACCCTACGGGGGGATAAAGGATGCAGTTATAAATGTTAGTTTACATAAATTGGAAATGAAATAATCCAATTGAAAATACCTGAAACAAAGACATATTATTTTTTTAATTTTATTCTTCATATATTTTGTATTATATACGAATGAAATAGAAAATAAATAATGCATTGAATAAAATATGTATGAATTCCCATGTAAGGCGTTAATTTGTGAATTTGAGAATTATAGTATATTTTTTGTTTTCATTATGCTTAAAAGAGCGATTGCCCATTTTGTCAAAACAGTTTCGTTAATTAGCTCTACGCAACAATTTGTATACTAGTTTTTTTCAATGTTTTATTCCCCTAAGAGTTGCGTTGTTCTAGAGATACGTTAACTATAAATAACTATTCTCCTTTATTTTATTGAAAATGGAAAACATAGTTTTCCGGATGAATACGAGCAAAACATCCACTTTCTCCGACATATATCTTCCAATATTAGTTCTTTGTTTACAAAAATAAATTGGTCTAACATCCAATACATTTAGGTCTGTGCAATATAACCCAACTTATTATGTTCAACACCGTATAATTAAATACCGCCAAAACGGCGGAAATAATCTGCAAAATCGATCCACTTATTGCTCCTGAAATGCTCTGTCTAGTAGTTAGAATCGAGATGTTTATCAACTTTTTTTCTGCAAAGATTGTCTGGAGAAGTAATACATTAGTTCTCTCCACAAAATAGAATTTTGGGAAGTAGGTGACTACTGATAACGTATTTAGGATTAACTATTTTTTTCATAAAAAAAAACTAGAAATAGACAAGATAATAATTTTGTATAATCAATATGTAGAATATAAATAATATGGGTTGCTTAATTATTAAATCTAATTATTTTAAATAAATAAATAAATAATATTGCATTGTTTTTAAAGCTCTATATTTAAAATAATCGGTAAAATAAACCAGTCACCAACATTTTAAATATAATTCAATAATTCGACGATTTTTATGCCGTAGGAAAATTTATGAGCTTCCGGATATTTCACCAACGGTTGTTTATACATATTTGGGCCACAATAATTGTATTCATTTCATTAGTTTGTTTCGAACATTAATAATATTTAATTAGAAGTAATAATCGTCATTATTTCATAATTAATAAATCTAAATGAATCGGGCTGGCTTTCTGGCACAGAGGTAGCGTGTCATCCCCGTGTTCAGGGAGTCCCGGGTTCGAGTCCTGGTTCGGGCATGGTTGTCCTTCTGTGTGCTATCTGTGAGATGTGTGACTGTGCCCCCCTGTAAAAAGGGGTTGTGCAAGCGAATGTAGTGAGTGGGTAGCAAAGTCGTACTCTTGACCCTAGGTGGCGCTACTCAAATACAAGAGACGTTTCATTAGGCTTAATCTGCTGCTGGGCTCAGCTGCGGGCTTGCCCATGACAAGTGCTATTTGACACAACAACAACAACAAATGAATCGTCGTTCAAATGTCAGATTGCTTCATTGAAAATTTTATTTGCTTTGAGTTCAACGGTTCTCTGAGATATTTAATGGAGGCGTAAAATATCAATAGAAATGCTCTGTAGAGGACTCGCTGTGTCATCTAGAACTCCAATCAGTCAGAAGAAAGAAACGAAGGAAATCAAAAATAGGAAACTCAAGAAATTGTCTTTTAA
>JAOUZG010000142.1:0-17371 GCA_026289955.1 Argiope argentata
TCAAAATATAAATAAATGTTGCTGCTTTTTTTCTTTTGAAAAAAAAAACGTTGGTTAACATTTTTGAATTTCCATATATTACTTTAATTTTAAATTAATTTAGAATCTGATTAGGAGATTTAAACATTTATTAGAATACTTTGTTATATTTCGTATACAGATAATAAAAGAATGAGTTTCTTCAATTTATTTTAGCTTTGCGTGTTTTTGCAAAACAATAATAAAATGTATTTTGATGTTATGTTTAGATCTCCTCGGATTTATATAAAAAAAATTGAAAGCATCTATACAAGCATTTAGCAACATGCAAATTACAAATAATTATGAGTCATCATTTCCCAATCAATTTTATATCTTACACTATGATAATAGAAATCTTCACGTTTCGTTTCCAATAGACGTCGCTTATTTTTAAGAAAATAGATACAGCTCTAAAAAAGATGTCAAATAAGAGTTCTAGCAAGCATCTCTTATTTGACGGCATGCAGCATATTTGTCAAAGAGTGCACCAAAATAGATATATGATGATAGTACAAAAAAGAGGCTTATAGTCTCATTTAGAATTTTATATGTACAATGGGAAAAGTGCTTAATTGCACAGAGCATTACTTCGAAAGAGAAACTTAAAATAAAGTCTATATATATTCATTCTTCCTTAATAAAATAAGTTTCAGGCATTTTTGAAAAATAGTTGCACATAAAAAACAACTGGAAATCAGGATTAAAAATAAGGACACAGATTCCTTATTTGTGATCTAAAATATTATTCAAAGATTCTTATTTCAGCATATTTCTATAACAAATTGAAAAATTGAAAAATGAGAAAATATCACGTTCAGTATTTAATATTTAAAATTTAATATTTTAATGTTATTTTTTATCTATATTTATAAATAATTACAATTCAGTTCAGTACTTTTAAGTCAGTCAACCAGAAAATAAAGCAATAAATTTAGTTTACCCGTATTTTATGTTAAATTTACTTTTTAAAAATAAACGTGTCCTCTTAAGCACTCAAAGTTAATACTTGAACTACGCTGCGAAAAAGTGAAACCATCATCCATTTCGATGACGTCTTCAGCGACAAATTTTTAAATTAAAAATTAGCTGAATGCTGTTATGAAAGCTTATTTGAAAGGATGTTTAAGTGATCAAAATATTCAGCACATGTACATAGAATTATTAGTTTTTGGCACTGGACCAAATTACTTTAAACATTCGACATCTGAATGTAGGCAGGAGGATTTTTTTTAAAGTTATCATCTTATTTATCGAAAATTTAAAATGACAGAACATTTTCCTTTCGGAATCAGGAAAATCTGACGATTATTCAATACAATAATAGAGATATAATTGCTATCAATTTATAATCAAAGAACAAATTGATTAAAGCATTATTATCATGTAAGAACATGATGTTGTTCTTGGGATAAGGTTTTTGGCGTCAACAAAAATCCGTAGGCAAAAAAAAATATTATCTGCACGAGCATCTCAAAAAATCAGCTTTTAATAACGCGTTGCCATTGCATTTACAAAAGTTCTGATTAAAAAAAGTAAGTTAATGATTAACGCAAATAAAACCTAGAAAAATGTCGTTTTGAGCACGTTATTATAGGAAATGAATAAATAGTAAATGCGATATTTTTCTTAAACAATAAATGCGAGACAAAGTTTTTTTTTATCTTTTGCAATACTGAAGGGACTCATTCAACAATTAAAACGAATAACAATATGTTTTAATTTGCACGAGCACGTGGTGCTTGGCCGTTCAAGAAATGATGTCCTGACAAGATACATTGAAATGTGCTTAGCAGATTTCACTTTAATCTTTATTATTATTATTTTAATTTTAGAAGAGAATATATTGAGATAATTTTATTATCATAATTTTTTTTTAATTTTAAGAAAAAATATGTTTACAGTTATACAATTGGTGAAAACTTCATCGTGAAATATTACTTAAAACAATTAATTGACATTAACGCATTATTACTGTATACGTAATATTGCTGAATTGTAAATCAGTTAAAATGCAAAATATAGTTAAAAGCCGAAAATTAGGAAAGAGACTAAAAGTTTAAACTCGGAATATAATTTTCTACTGTAGATAGTATTTAAAAATCATGACAAAATTATTAATTTAAGAACTAGAATTTTAATTTAATAAAATCAACCAGTTCTCAGAATTTTAAATCATTGGATGAAATTTCATAATTCAGTGAAAAATCCATATAGGAAATTAATTAATTACTATTATACAAAATTAAAAATAGTTTACTGTCAAACAAAAAATTAAAAATATTAGAAAAAAATAGAAAAAACCAATTTTTTTAGGAATAAATTATACAGATCTATTGAAAGATCTATCTTCAAACCTTAAAAACCTGATGTATAGAATTTTTTTCAATCTTAACATTCAAAATTTTATTATCGTCTGCCAAAGAACAATTCTTAAAGAAACTCAAACGATACTTTAAAGTTAAGAATGTTGTTTGAACGATCTACTTCGGTGGTTTTTACTTTATTGTTAAGAAACCAGCAATAAAATTTATCCATTCAGGAGATATGATTTATATTTCTTTCAGTCGATAAATAGCTTACAAAGGAGAATAGCAAAATAAAGGAAAATTGAGAAGTGACAGACGAAAAGATTTCCTTAAATCAAGCCGGAATAAATGTGAAATAATGACGTCACTGAAAGGCGAAACGAAGAAAATGTGTTGTTCTTCGTCACGCTTCCTGAACGCTTGTCCTTCGCGTCGTCTATTTTATTTGTTAGTTCATTCAATTTTCTTTCCGGTAGTGGAATACCTTTCACACATCTTCATTTGAATTTACTAGACAGTTCATGTAACAATAAAGAGTTTTTTCATTGTGTTTTAAAACGTAAAAAAAATACTCAAATAGTATAACAAAGTTCACGGGTGAAATATAAACTATAAAATAAGACAAAATATAGTTAGATGTAAAACGTAAATTAACATTTGTTTTGCTATCTGGGTTTACTTTTTGTTTCGTTTTGATTGTTTATAAAGAATCAGTCATTCTTGTTATTATTTTGCCACTACTTTAACAGAATTATCAGTCATTCCTGTTATTATGTCGCTATAGCTTTAACAAAACTATTAGCCAATCCTGCTATTAATTTGGCAATACTTTAACAGAATTATCAATCTTTCCTGTTATTATTTTTCTATTGCAGAGAAATAAAAAAATTGCATGAGTTTTGGCTGAAATTAAAACATTATTTATGAGATGTGAAATAATTTCTAAGCGGTTTTTAAGTTTGTTTTTGCAATTTTCTAATAATTTTATTCAACATTTTAAGAACACTTATTCCTTTAAAAATTCTTCTTTCCTATTAGTATTATGTTGAGAGATT
The DNA here is from genome assembly GCA_026289955.1 of Argiope argentata. Lineage (NCBI taxonomy): Eukaryota > Metazoa > Arthropoda > Arachnida > Araneae > Araneidae > Argiope > Argiope argentata. Next base: position 3,383 of record JAOUZG010000142.1, read on the forward strand.
TTTTAAATTAGAATTGATTTTAATAAATATCCATCAACTTTTTAATAAATCTGATTTAATATTCAATTTTTTTAAAAAAAATATGAAATATGTTGTCTCTTGGATGTCATAAGATCGCAAATCATGCATATTAGTGATAAATAGCCCATCCTAAATAATAAACTACATAAATGTATAATATATTTTTGAAATAAAAAACTAATAGATTTTTGAATGAAAAAGTATAACGTGTCTTTTTACTATATTAATTTAATATTTATTATTCAGATATACATATATATTTTTTTTCATTTTTAGAATCTATGGCGATATTCACAGTGCAATTTTGGCATCAATATCGAAATGAATAACGGTTTTTTTTTCTAAGGGTTTAGGTAATACATTTGAATTACATTTGAAATTGATGAATATAAAGTTTAAGCATGTGGAAATAACATTAAATAAAACAAGTTCAATAAAATCCTCACATAAAAAAATCATACTATTAGCTTCTGAATATTATTAATCAGTATTTATTGCAATATAAAGTATAATTTTGTTTTATTAGGATTTAAATATTTTTTTACGAATATAATTGAAATGTAAATAAAATATAAATAATTATAAAAATAAAAATTGTTTTAATATTTTATTATAAATATTCCATATAGAATACAAAAATATTAATTGGAAAATGGTTTTAAGAAAGATTTTTTATTTATTTATGTGGTATAATAATTTAAAAGTTAGAACTCGAGCAGCACTGACTGATAAGAAATAAATTTTTTGTTGAATACATTATCCTTTAATATACTAAATTCGAAAAAAGAAGAAAAAAAAACGTTTTATATAAATATATCCGTAAAAATTTTCCACTAAAGATGATTTTTAAAATTTTATATTAGTGATATGACTATAATAAGAACAGTTACATCCAAACTTTTTGAATTCGTTACTATGATGAAGAAGTGAATTTGATTCAATTTAAAATAAAAATTGTCTTTCATAATAAAGAAACATTAGGAAAATAAGTTGTAAAATAGAAAATAATGAGTTTTTGGTAGAATTAAAGTGATCATTATCCGTATTAAAGAATATTCGGTTGACAAAAATTTGAAAATTACCATTATAAATCGATTAGAAAAAAAGGCCCTTAAATTTAACACTAAACTTACCGGCGATTCATCTATCCATTGGAATTGCCATTGGAAACGGGTCATTTGACCCGCTCGTGTTAACTTTAGTGTTAAAGAATACGAATTTAAAATAATTTAAGCATGCAATGCAATAAAGTTTCGTACTGCACTTGCATGCTAGTAATAATGCTAGGAAATTAAATAATCAATACATCAAAATTCCTATTTATTTAATTCTTGCCATTATATAGCTTTCTTATTTTGGCAACTACAACTTGACAAAGAGATAAAATTTATGTACTGAAAATGTTAATTAAAAATATTGCAGATTGCAGCTCAGACATCCATCGTTTTTAATCAAAAGCTTTAACGGAAAGCTTTAATGAAAACTATCATTTCTTCTTTTGTTATTTATTCCCTCAAGCTGTTTACACATCGAACGCTTTCTCTGTGTCACTGCACTCACGACTAAACAGGAAAACGCTGGAAGCGAATGATTCATTCTTACTTAGTTCCGTCTTCTTCTTCGTTATGAACTAATTTATTTTGATTTTTTTTTTAAATGGGAGCATTTTGATATTCTGTTATTTAGAAATTGCATTCTGTAAACCAATCCATCACTATAAGTGTATTTTTTTTTAATTAAGAAGACTGTTTAAAAATTACTGTTCATTAATGATCACAAATTTATTAAGAAAATAGGAAATAAGTATAAAAACTAAAATATAACACGAAATTTACAAGTGCTTTTCTTGTCCAGGTATCCAAAAATCAAATCGTATAACTTTAAATTTGCAATTCTTGTATATATAAAATTTATTTACACTCATGTCCATAACGTAAGGATAATTCAAATCACGCGCAAATCGAACTCTAAAATACATATATCACTCGCACACATCTTCAAAAATCATTTGCAAATTATAAAAGTCACCAGATGACATCGAGAGTACGTCACAATGACGAGAATGTATGAGAGTGATGTATAAGGAATACAGGCAAAGAAGTAAAATTGTTCAAAAGTCTTTCAATGCAATAACCGCATTATTATAACACAAAAGGCGCATTTGAAAGATTTTTTTACGTGGTAAATTATCGGCCGTTTGGAATAAGGGCGTACCCAGTTGAAAGTATCCGAGGAATTGGAATCGCCCAGAGTGTCAGGCTTTGGCAACGATTCCAAGATGTGGTAATGTGAGTAGACGTTACAGCACAGTTTGCCTTCGAGTTACAACGCTTAATGAGGACCCGTATTTGGCAGTTATAGCCAAGAGAAATAGACGGAGCATATCATCAGACTTGTCTCGTCAGCTCTCTTCAACCACCGGTACGACCGTGTCAAGCCAGACCGTCTACAGACGTTTAGAGAGATTGGTCCATATGCTCGTAGGATTGTCAGATGTGTTCCAATTATTGTAACTCACTGTCGCTTGCGGATAGTCTGAAGTAGAGAGCATGCACTTTGGACACCACAACAGTGGGTTTGTATGATGTTCCCCGACGAGTCCAGGTTTAGCTTGCAGTCTTTCTCGCCACTTTTATATGGAGAGTGCCAGGTACCCTTACCACTAAGAGAACATCGTTGAACGACACAGTCACAGTGGTGCAAGATTGCTCGTTTGGGGAGGAATCATTCTCGGTCCCAGAATTGACTTGCATTTTTAAATTGGTGCCATAACGGACCAAATCTATCGGGACGTCATTCTGGAACAACATGTACGTTTGTTTTGGGCGCCATGAGCACAGAATTCGTGGATGACAACGGTCGTCCTAACCATGCAAACATCGTAAACGAATGCCTTCGATTGGAGGATATCACCCATATTTGCTGGCCAGCATTCTCACCAGACTTGCATTCACTACAGCATATGCAAGACATGCTTTGTCTACGAGTTGACGCCCATCAATCACCTCTTATATGTCTATCGGAACTTTGGAGTGGTGTAATATTCCCAAGATCAGATTGCTAATTTGATACTCAGCATGCCAAGGCGTTGTACGAACTGTATTGCATCCTCTGAGAAACATAATATGTATTAACCATCATATCAACCATGTAATGTTGATTTTTGTAAACAGTTGTTTTTTTTTTGGTAACTTGCAAAAAAATCGCAACTTTTATTAATGGTATCAAACATATAGCATCGGTTTTGCTCTTACCCCTTTGTTTAATAAATAGGCTTTACAAATAAATCACATATGTTTTGCTTCTGAATCTTTCTTTTCTTGATTATTATTCTTTCTTGCATTATTCTTTCATGGACATGAGTTTATTTTGGGCGACCTGTTCCCGGAAGATAATACCAAAATTTAGCATGAAATTACAGTTGCACTCACGACAGTCGTGTATCTCAAATCTTAAACGACTGCGAATACGACTTAAACATGTATCTCGAAAACAGCTCAAACGATTTGGATCAAATTTTATATTTAGATAAGGTTTTGCTTTTTAAAGTTTATATACATAGGTATTTTTCCTCAGAAAACGTGATTTTACACACAGTAAAACATTTTTTATAACTAACTATTTGAATAACTAAATTTAGGTTCTGTTTCGAGGGGTGGGGGTGATCAGAACAACATAAAAGATGCGTTTGTTGCGGGTCCTTGCTTTTTACTTTATTTTACGTAAGGATATTTAATATTTTTGTTTTTCTAAGTTTATTTATGTATTTGTCGTTACTTAAAAAACTTGATTTTACACTATTACTAACTATTAGAGTTTTTTTATATCTACTCTCGCGCTGACAGCATCAAATAGCGTCATCTTGGGCATAATTTCACAACGGTAAAGTTGAGTGTAAACTCAAAAATATAAGTAGTGATAGATAAACTGCAAAATGAATGCTGTAATGCAGCAGATTGCTATGAATACCATCTTAAAATAAATGCATTTATGATTTTTTGATGACCAATTCATATATAGATAAGATAAAAAAATATCCATATGTAATCAGCATCTATTTTCACCAAAAAAACTTGGATTTTGCCCCCCCCCCCCAAAAAAAATGTGAGAAACTCTGTCTTTCAGATCTCGTTTAATAAAACCGGTAGCAATATTTGAATTAACTAGTTCTCAGCGTAACCATTAGAAAACATTTTAAATCGTATAATGAATAAATTTAAAAACAATGTTTGGTCAATATTGGTTTAAAATTTTAAACATTATCAACATTTTATTTAAAAAATACAGAAGATTTTTTTAAGATTTGATAATATTAAAATTTCTACTTTATCTGGTTTTATATTTACTTTGTCATTTTATCTAATGTTCTTATTTTGAATAAAATAGATAAGTTACTGCCCGGAGACATAAACAAGAGATAATAACCCGTGACATTGTGTTATCTATCTAGCATTAAGGTTTTCTTTTAATTCAAAAAATTTCTGACATTATATTTCAAATTAATAATAAAATTAATTAATTAATTTTCTTTGTTTTTACTTTCATAAGGAATCGTAAAATCTAAAAATGAACTGAAATTCATATCCTGTACATTCTATATTTCGGCTGAATATAGCTAGCTGCAAAGAAAGCCAATTTATAATAAATATTTTTTATCAAATTATTCATCATCACATTAAGTATTTTAAATGAAGTTAATATCATTTCTATGTTATGAATCCTTCAAAATAACCCCGATATAATTATGTAGAAAAGGTTTTTAAATATTCGTGTTTCTTTATATTGAGATGATTTTTGAATAAAAGAGACTGTATTAAAAAGTTAGAGAGCTTAAAAAAGAGAATAACTACGTTAACAGAAAACAAGGAGCTATAAAAGTTAAATGAATGGTTTCGAAGAAAATAAAAAAAATCAAAAATTAGAAATTGATGATGATGATGTCGTGTCCGCTTTTACCGCGGAAAGAGGGGTGCAGTAGCTTCTGAGGGTATGAACCCCTGAGCACCCGAGGGCAGAAGTCTGACTTCTAGCTCATAAGATTAGAAATTAACGTTAGTTAATAAATGAACAATGAAAAATAAAAGAAAAAGTATGTTTTTGTTTTTTGTGCGTGAAAAATCATAAATAAGAAGTATAAAGTTATTCATTTAAGGTCTCAAAAAGTTTAACTACAAACTTCTATTTCACATAAGCAATGTAAAAAATATCACTTTTCATTCATAAACATGCAAATATGGTACGTATGTTATTATTACAGTAAAATCGATTTTATTTATATAGTATAGCAAATTGAGAATTCAAAAATTTAGTTTTTAATACAAAATAGCTGTATCAAGTGTAATCAAAAATTGAAGAGTTTCTTTATTATATGAGAATTTATTATTTCTTTGTTATGTTTTCTCAAAAATGAAATATTTCTTAAAAGAAAAAAAGTGAGATGAAATTTTTATTTATACATGGTAATCAAAACATTTAACTAACGTCATATAATTTTATAAAAATGAAATGCTGAAGTTTTTTAAATCATGTTATAAAAAACGCTTTGTCCTTAAAATAATGTTTCAATTTCTACCACTGTACAGCACGAAGGAGAAAGAAAGAAAGAAATTGAATTTTAAAAGTATATTACTAAATATATAATTGTAAATATTAGACGGTGAAACATATCAAAATTTAAATTTCAGAAACACTTCCAGTTTAATTTAATTTTATAAAACTTTGAATAAAAAACAGTTAAACTAAATTCTGTGTTTATGTCACGATTAATTCACCAAATAAAGTTAAATATTAAATTTTTTACCTAAACATTATAAAAATATTGTCATTGTTATACACAAAAACAAGAAATTTAACGTAGTATGTTACAGTTGTTATTAAAAAATGTTGGTGCTTTTTCGAATTCTCACATTCCTTTAACTACAGAGGCAGAAATGCAGTTTCAATATTTAATTTAATATTTTTCAGTATACTTTTATCAGCACTTTATAACATTGATAATAATTGAAACATTGGTAATTAGTTATAATTTCCTTACAAATAAATGAAGTAACATAAAATCTCCGTGGTAAAATTGTATTTAATCTGTGAATGGAAAATCTTACGAGACTTCTGATAATACCTCATAAAGATTTTACATTGCAGATCAAAAATAATATATTAGGCATTTTTTAACTTTAGTTTTTACGTTATATTAGAATAGGCATTCTCTATCTTTAGCAAAAACATTAAAAAATAGGATTAAAAAAATCTAAAAAAATTAAACTAAGACCAGGAGAGATGAATCCTGGTCATAAGAAAAATTAAATGAATCCTTAAAATAATCATTCTTACTGAAATAGAGCAAAACTGTATACGCACAAATTATGAACATCTTAAAAATGAAATTAAAATTAGTAATATACAGTAAAATATTTTGGAAGAGTTTTCAATTAGGTAAATTAGGCTGATCGCGGCCTGCAGGTAAGTCGATTAAAAATATTTTTCCTAGCTGTCAAATTAATAAGATGGTAAAAAATAAAAATTATATGAATTATTTAAAAAAATCAGAATAACATTAATATTTTATCAACAAGAATTGATGAAATTTTTATAAATTTCGTAACATTTACTTAGAATATTTATAAAATCGGACATTTGCAATAATAGTGCATACAAAAAGGAAATATTTCAGGAAAAACGCTTAATCCATATAAATATGAAACAGAAAAACAAATTTAAAAATGATTCTTGATAAAATCTCACACACAAAAAAGGCTACCGATTTGAAAAGTTTAGATATGTATATAATAGTAAAAATAAATAAATAAAGACTATGAAGCTATGCAACCAACATTTCGTTTTAAAATTTCGCAATATTTCAGTAATGGAGAACGTAATTTGGGAAATCGAAAACAATTTGAGCCTGCGAGCTTTTAGTGTCAAGGACATGAATGCATTAGTATCAACTATTTTAGTTGCCACAATCATTGAACCTGTATCTTTCCTAAAAATAGCTTGATGCAAAGAAACCGTAGACAGATAGAATGAAAAATATAAATCGGTCAAACGTAAATCCATCGATGCCAAAGACGGAAATGTAATTAATATTAAATAGAACTTCCCTATTTGTTTAGATTCTTTCAAATCTATACAGTCGTTTTTAAAATTTATTGATAAACTAAAAATTTTAGAAGGATGGTTTGATCGTTTTAATTATTTAAAAGTTTTAGATCAGGTACTTCTAATTAGGAAATCATTATTTTATAAATTAGAGATGAACTTGACTTTTGCATAAAATTAGAAAAGAAGTAATAATGAACAGTTATTAATTCAACCGAAACTTATTTAACTCAAGATAATGGTTGGATTATAAGGTTCTTTTAACCTCTTAATTTCTTTTTTAATATTTTATACTAATTTAAGAAATACATCTATGCTTAAAAGAGTTAATTATTTGTATTTATATAATTGAAAAATTTCGGTAACCATGGATTTCAAAAGAGTACATTCGTTTGCTAATCATAATGTTATTAATTTTTTGAAACCGAACTTATTGCACTACAATTCAAAATTTCAGACAGTATCGATCATTTTGCAATAAAAGGTTATTTCTATATCATTCTCTTATTACAAAATTTTGATTTGGAAGCTTCTAATTACGAATTTTTGGTAGGCATTCATTTTATTTACACAATTTCGATATTTAGATATACTATATCAGTCGCATTATGGTAATGCTGAAAAATATTCGTATCAAAATTCGACTTCTTTTATACTTAAATAAATATCATTAGCAAGAAATTCCTTTTTGAAAACTTATTGTCTTGTTTTGATTTCAAACTAGAACACGAATAAATACTTTATATCAAATTCTAATTCTAAATTTACTATGGGACTTTTCTTCCTTTTTGTATTAATGATAGAACAAATTTTCGTCTCCGAGTGCTAGTAAAAAAGTATTCATTATGGAATAAAAACTACAGGATCGGAAAAATTTGAGACGCCTGGAATGAAAAGTAGGAAACCATATAGTTGAAATAGTATTTAGTTTTGCATACACTGAATGTTTTAAAAGTGTTTAACCTGATTACATTTTTCATTTCAAATTAGAAATGGCGTAATCGCTTTTTCTTTTATACTGCAACAATTAATGTATTTAATGATTCTAAATGAGTTTTGATTTTCCTTAGTGAATCCGAATGCTGAATATTTTACCACATCATGAGCCAAAAATACGCGCCCATGGATTTTTCCAATGACTGAATGAATTTCCTTTTTCCACTGTATTAAAAATAAATCCATTAATCTTTAAGATACTCCATCACAATTAAACTCTGATTATTCGTGGAATTGGATGGCGTGATTACTGTGCAATAGTTCGCAATTTGATAAAGAAAGAAAAAAAATGAGTAAAGAAATATCTTTGAATTTTTTTATAATAGGTGACCTACACAGGAAATTGTGATTTAATAAGCAACAGAGTGCTGTACTTATAGAGTAGTAGCCTATACTTTTTTTGCTCTGCAAAATAATCCGCCGCTTTTGTTTTAAATGTTAATATTTCCTTTTTAGGTAAATTCCTATAGGAAGATTACCTATTGCAATGATTTTTTTAAACAAAACTTTAGTAAAATTTCATTAGTTCTTTACCTATCATAGTAATTTTGTTTTAATTTAATCTGGTTTGGGAATTTCAGACGAATTCGTAAATAGCCTATCTAGCTGAGGGGTGGAAACGGTGCGGAGGGGGTTGAAATTTTCATTTTGCTAACTTTTAATTTGGAAAATAGAAAAATAAAAATAATTAGACAAATTAGCACCTTATTAAATCAAACAATTTTTGCATTTAAAGTTTTTTGATAACTGCAATATCTTAAAAGTTAGAAGTTGATAAGTAATTTTCACGTCCTAATTTCGACTGTTTCGAACATCAACAATTAATGTAATTTAGATGTAAAGGAATATACATCTACTTTTGCCTTTCAGATTGTCGAAAGTATTTTTTTAAAATTTATTATAGATTACAATTAAAAGTATATATTTTAGATTAACAATCTATACTACTATTATAAATGTGAAAGTTTGGATAGATGGATCATGGGTTTCAATCACGCCAGAACGGCTGAAGGAAATTGGATGAAATTTAACACAAAGATAGATAATAGTCTACAGAAGAACATAGACTAATTTTTATTCCGGTTAATTGAGTGGTTGATTTTTTATTAAAAACTCAATTTTCCATCAAAAATAATAATAAAAAATCTGAAAACATCTGCCTGAGTTTTTTGAATCGTTTGTTTTTATTTTTCTATTTCCGGTATTATTTTAATATTATCTTATCTAATAGAATTCTTTGTAGATTTATTGTAGGATTTCCCAACAGAAACCCTTTTCAATCACAAAAAAAAAATTAAAAAAATCTAATTGTTTTTTATTTTTCTATTTCAGTTTTTCATTTCAATATTATCTTACTATTCTAAAGGAAGTTTTATTAATTTTTTTCTTATGCTGTTCTTGTGTTAATATAATTGGATATTTCCTGTTCATTTCTCTTGATTTTTTTTCTTGCTGTACATATTCATTTTGCCTATTTTCATCATTTCCGATTAAATTTTTAAAAGTACCTTTACAGTTTCAAGTACATAGCTTTTAAGTAGTATTTTTCCCCCACGCTAATGATGTTAGACGTAACATGTTTTCGACCGTTTTTTCAAGCGATTCTGTTTATTTTCTTAGTGCATGATAAATTTAAAATTAAACATTGTTAATAAATAGATCTTTTGATTCCTTCAGAAGTGCTTTTGAATAAAAATAAAAGACGAATTGAAATTAAAATTATCTAATCTGCATTGCGTTACCCCAACTGGTGCTTAAAATTCACGTCTTTGCGTTGTTCCAATTGGCATTGAAAATTTATGCATGCATACGGTTTTGATAACATTTTACATTGTGATTAGACTGTCAGTTCTCACATATACACATCAAAATTTCCACGCGTACAAAGTCGTGAGTAAGAGTAAGTAGAAAATAAATGGGAATTTGATATATATGGTAAGAAACGCATAAGCCACAATATTGTATGAACTATAAGTATTGTAATCATAATAACAAAACTCTTTTGCTCCAAATTAAAATCAATAAATTTTTATGAAAATAATAATAAATAACCAATAATAATCAGTGACGTAAAGTGAACTAAACTGAAAAGTTAAGAAATTAAAGAATAACATTGTTTAATGAGGATAAATAATAAACTGTAAAGGATTCATTAAAAATTCAATGTATTGTACAAAAAAATATTTAATAGCTGTAATTTTAATATCCCAATTTAAATACTTTTGCCAGATATTTGCAAATGTATTGGATGTGTTTGATATGAAATCGCTTACCTTTACGTTTTTTCCACTTCAACACAGCGGCAAGGGACATTTCCTTTAAAGTTTTTGAGAATTGTTCTTCACTTTTCTAATAATTTGAACAACACTTTCTTGTACACTACGCTTTTTTAGTAATGCAATAATAGATTAATGTTTCACTTATATGATGGTAAACATTTAAGTGATAAGTACTCCGTGATAAGATTCCTAAATTATTAAAGATAAAGTAATCATCAGTTCCAACAAAAGATTTTATAAAATTATATATCGCATGTAGTTGTAAATTTTCCAAACTTTATCGGATGTAATCGTAATTATCTTTTACAAATGAAACAGAACATTTCTGATCTAGTAATGTTCTCTATTGTTATCTTGTTGATTAAAAAAGATGGTTCTTATTTTGTATAGATAAAAATAGATTCACGAAATTTGTTTTCGATTTGACAGACGTGTTCTTTAAATATTCTAAAAACGAAATAAGTAATCATGCTGTTTAAAGATGAAAGTCAGGAGCAGTGTTTGAAAAATTTCTTTCTACTTTAAAATTTTGAATGTCTCAAAATATAAATATGTAAAAATATTTCCTTTCATATGGAAAAAAATAAGCTTGCACTCAATATGAACAACTAAATCTACAGCAAGATGTCTGAATAAATAACAACATAATCAATTTCAAATTAAAATGTTTTTATAGAGCTTCAATCCATACTTCTCGAATATTTTCATTAAACCAACTAATTAGTCCATTTATAAACTTTCCGATTCAATTTTTTTCCAGCAATTTATATAATATCCTACCTGACATCAAAACGCTAATAAAAATTTGTCTTTCATCCATAACACTTTTGAAGAGCTATATAAAAGTAAGCAGCTGACTATAAAAGTTCAATATTTTCTTATTGCATAAAATATTCCTTCAACTTTCATTCTGCGATCCTCATGTTTGTTGTCATGGAAACAAAAAAAGTTGTTTCTTATTCAAAACTTTTAGTTCTTATAAATCCAGTATCATGCTACTTCTTCCTTTTTTCATCGTTCCAAAATACACAACTTTAACATTACAAAATTCTGTGTCCTAAGTTTGGCAACAGCACGCTCCAAAACACGTCATCTTCCTTATTATCCGCTGAACCATGGCAAAAATCCTATCCAACAAAAAACAACACAGGTAAATATCCGCTGGACAACCGAGCACATAGTTCTCCGTCGTTTGAAACGAAGGTTATTGGGCGCCAATTCCTTTTTGTCCAGTTGCGTCACCGAACGGCCAGGTACATTGTAGGCGTACAGATTCTCGTCGGTCTGACTCTCTCGAAATAACACAACCATAAATATTTTTTCTCCTTTCTCATCATTCTTCTCTTTTGTAGGACAGGTGGTCATGCATGAAGAAGAGGGCGTGCGTGTGTTACTATGACAACGCGTGTCTCTAGAGGGCTCTATCGCAGCAAAATTTGCTGCTCCCTTCATCACTGCATAGCAGGGGTTCTCCTCCTGGAGTTATGAAGCCTGCTTTTGCTTCTGTAAAGATTTGATATGCTTTAAATTAGGAGGAGAATCGTGAATTCGGTTGCATTCGCTGGAAATAGTAGAAATACCACCTGCGCGGTTAATGGCAGCTTTCAGGAAGTTGATCAGCACGTGTGCCGTCGTTTGCCCCCTTCTTCCTCCCCCTGCCCTTGTAATCCTACTCCCATCACGTAGAAAGTCATACCTCATTAACAGCTGTAATCTAACATCAGCTGACAGCTTTCAGTAGCTCGCATGTCGGTGTCAAGGAGAGTAAAATTAAAAATTCAGCAATTAATGATGAATTTTCTGGATTATTTATTTATGTGAATTATTATTATATTACTTCTTCTGTATGATTCGATTTACTGTAACTAGAAGCAGAGTCGAATTATCAAATAGGTATCTATTTCTGCATTTTTGTGCGTTACTAGCCACTACAAGCTCTATCTACATTTTTTTTTTTTTGCGATATTTTCTAAATTTACTAATCTTTATACTTTCCTTCGATTTACAAATACCGCCAACACGAAGTGATTAAAATTAAAAATAAAGTTGTTTTTATAAATATTAGAAGATTATTATAATACTCCTAATAAGTTAACTTTAAAAGAAATGTTATTGTGTTGTTTAATATTCTTTAAACTAAACATATTCTTTTATAATCTGAGAAATCAACATTTTGATTATTAAATAGTATTTAGAATTATATACGAGAAGTTTTTTTTAGCTATTTCCTTTAAAATTAATTTGATATGTAAATCTTGAACTCATTTAAAAAAAAGAAATATTGAAAGCAATTCTCTCAAAAGGGACATGATTATATTTTTATCAATTGATACGAATTTTAAAAATGAAACTACCTATATAGGAAATAAAACTCAGTAAATAAATTATATAGTGAAGGAAATTAAAGAGGGAATAAAAGGGCTTCAGAGACTTGGTTTTGCATATGGCTCTCATAAAACTAAATAGGCCCTGGATAAGAAAATACATCTAGTAATAACATTAGCTAATCAGAGAGAATAATCTTCTTTGAATTTTCTCGCTTACTCGAATAAATGTACTTGTTTATTATTAACTGCACACCATTGGCGAAAATAGGAACGAAAGAGCTTATTAACGTGTAATCTTTGACGAATTTTTTGGCAGACGAGCATAATTTCAAAAAATGCGCCATTCGGACTCAGGAAATTCTGAAAAATGAAAATGCAACAAAATTTCGAGGCCGAGGTTGTTGTTTTTTTTAACTTTTATTTCAATTACTTTTTGTACTCTTCATATACGTGGAAGTAAAAATTATGTGATTTTTTTAAAGATATTCATCTAAATATGGTGGGTCAGAAAATACAACCAGAAATCTTCACAAGATGAAGTTGTTTGTTCTTTAAATGAAATCTCGAAATTTCATCAGATAAGTTATTGAAAATTCTTTATTTGGTAAAATGAAATTTTAACTAACGAAGAATTGTTATTGATGATGAAGGAGACTTTTGCGGAATTACAAATATGGTAATGGTTATACGTATAGACGTTTAGACTTTGGAATTAAAATGAATATCAATAGTTTTTATTTTGTGTTGTTCAAAATATTACAAATCAAAGTGCACAGTATTGAAAATAAATCGTTTCTATTATTGGAATCAAATTGAAAAATGATAATTTTCTTTGGCAAAATGAGCTAAAATACAGATCTCCTTACTTCGTTTTATATTAAATATTCTGTTACACAATAATCAATCAATGTTGTAATTTTAGAATCAAGGTATTGGTAATGATGTAAAAATATCAAAATCAGGGAATAAAATAGCTATTAAATTTTGATGCGAAAATTATATGCCTAAATCACAGAAAAAATTTACATTATAGCTTATCGAAAGATAATTTTTTTAAGTAAAGAAATATTAAATGCAGTTTTAATTATGTTTTATTCACTTTTTACTGGCAACGATCGGATAATTTTTTAAAAAAAATCTATTCAGTGTTTTTGTCGTATAGATTTTAATTTTCCATGGGATTTTTATTAAATTTTTTAAAATTAATTCTTCGTTTGCAAATTTCAAATTATCATGTGAGAACATCATTATTTTTAAGTCATTATTTA
>JAOUZG010000142.1:32379-51131 GCA_026289955.1 Argiope argentata
ATTCGAATAGTGTGAAATCAATGAAATGCTTTAAATTCAATCCAATTTAGTTTAGTTCAGTTCAGTTAAATCTATTCTTACTTATGTCCCGTTTTGAAACAACTCGAGGCTATTTGGGGACGGACCCCTTATTTTGGATCATTGTCAAATTATGAGAACAACTGAACTAGCGTCCCCACTCCAAACTTTGTTCCATATCTGATAGGGAGGACATCTGACTTGACGGATTTTAAGTACAGATCCACTTACACCGCAGGGCTCACTGGAATCGAATTGAGTGTCTAAAAGCTGCAGTTCATAATCTGATATCTTACTACCAAGCCAACTCGACTCGAATGAGCCAGAACTAAAGTTGTCTGAATGTAAACATGGTAAATATTTGTGTGAAACAGATTGAGTGTCTATGATATAAAGAGCAATTTGATCTTGAAAAAGACAGAGACAGATAAAATAGAAGCTCGCATAAGTATTAATTGCGATTCACATGCATGTTCTTAGCTTTACAAGATTAATGTCATATTATAACTCATATGAAGGATATTTTATTAAGAATTTAGAATCAAGAAACCCAGTTAAGGCTATCAGGGGCCTTTAAAATGACTTTTTGCTATTTTCACCTTGGCAATTTGAAATTTTATAGCCATTAAGAGTAACACTATGCGAGATGACACACAAATTTTTAAAACATCATATTAATTTATTTATGAGTTAGGGGGGTTAATATAATATAATGTTAGCGGAAAATAAAGTTAATGAAAAATGTTCCAGGCGCTCCAAATTTGTTCGAAAGCGTCCCAATTTTTATTATCACTTACTCTAACCCTATTGTGAAACAAAAGTTGGGACTAATCTTGGAGTTTGAGTATGAAATATCAAAAGTAACCCATGTAATAACTGAAAACTACTTAGACTTTTAAAAAAAAAATCCGCAGTTTTGAGTTGTTATATTGGTTAATTTTGATATTTCGTACTCAATTTCCAAGATTAGTCCCAACTTTTGTTTCACAATAGGGTTAGAGTAAGTTATAATAAAAATTAGGACGCTTTCGAACAAATTTGGAGCGTCTGGAACATTTTTTCATTAACTTTATTTTCCGCTAACATTATATTATATTATGTTATATTATATTATATTAACCCCTTTAAATCGTAAATAAATCAATGTAATGCTTTAAAATTTTTTGTATCATCTCCTATAGTGTTACTCTTAATGGCTGTAAAATTTCAAATTGCTAAGGTGAAAATTACAAAAAGTCTTTTTAAAGGTCCCTGGTCGCTTTAAGATCACGATGCATACGCTTCGGCCAGCACTACCCTTAATACGTATTTCGAACAGTGTTCCAAACAAAAGTGAAGATTTTTGACTAATTCAGCAAACACCTAGTCAATATAAATGACGATTCTGCAGTAACAACGAATTTCGAACCCATGATTGTCCAAGTCCAAGTTGGCTATTTTGCTTCTAAGTCAGTTTAGTCCTTTTTAATGCTCGAGACCACTTTAAGCAAAAATACAAACAAACAAAAAAGTTGTCAATATAGAATGCCAAATTTTATTAAAAAATTACCTACGTAAGCAATTATAAACCAAAAATTAAAACAATTTTTATGAAAATGACTTAAAAGTAAAAACTTCCCGAGTCAAAACTATTAAAAGATACATTGTATTTAGAGTGCACTAATGCCCAACATCTAAAAAAATGAAATTAAGCAAATTAGAAATAAACATAGTTAAATGCAAAATGGAATTAAATGGAATAAAAACAAGTAACATAAAAAACAATTTTTTAAATCAATTCCTACTTAGGTTAACAAAGAAAATTTTTATTTTAGTTAATTCTTTATTAAGTAATTACAATTTATATAAATATGACAGAATCACAATATTTAGCGGCAAAACAGAAAACGAATTTCCTGGCAATTTTCAATTCTCCTTTCTAAATATGGTGTTCGAACTCGCAGCCCAACAGATGCGAATCCAATCAGACTATCCTGGCCAGACAATTACTATTACTATAAATAATGGATCAAAAGATTATATTAGCGTTGAATTTCCAACGTCAGTTGAAGATTCAAAGCCAATTGTGACAACGCAAAATGCGTGATTTTTCTACACCAGTTGGAGTACGCAATACAGGTTAGAAATTTCTAATTTTTTAAATTCTATATTATTTTAATTCAAAAGTACTTCAAAATGATTAATCAACAATGTTTGATTTTAAATGTATCAAACATTATTTAAATAAACAGAACTGTTTAAATTAACCAGCCGAAAAATGTTCATTAGTGTGGGGAAAAACAAACTGAATTCGATTCTTATTTGAAGGTGGAAAAATGAAGATTTTTGGTGAGAAAGTTAGTTTCTAATCAATTAATAAAAAAACTAATGAATTAATATTTGAAAAAACTGTATTAACATCAAATCTCATCTACTACAAGTTATGTTATTGTTGCTGTTACATATGGCACTTGCCATGGACCAGCCCCCCACTGAACTACAAGTTATAAAAAATTTATTTTAACTTGATTGAATAAATAAAATGTATTTTATGAACGTTTGAAAATTTGAACAAGATATATATATAGGGAGAGTGTGATCTAACAGTTGGAATTGAAAAAGGAAGAAATGATGAATCTGGCTTGCAAAATTGGTTAAGGGTCATCCTTAAACCAGGGAGTTTTTCTGTCTATGGTCAGACTTTGATCCCTTTATGTTGACCCCTTATGACTCGAAAACCCCAGATAATTGAGATTTTTGAAGAGGAGAATTAATATCAATACAGCAAATGCATTAAATTACACAAAATTAACCAGTAAAATATTATTTCAAAACTTTAATCTAAGCAAGACTTACGAAAGCAATATAACAGAAAAAGTAAGATGCATTTTGCATATATGAATGGACTAAGCAAAATCGCAGAAAAATGGGAATGAAGACACCATTTTTAAAACAGTTTTTTTTTCCTTCGCATAAAAAATGTGTAAATATTCTACGGAGCTGTCAGACTGCATTTTTAGCATCTGCCATTTCAATGACGGCGATTCTTAGATTTCTTTCAAGAGCGAGAGCCGAGAAATGTACACTGCTGTTCTTGGATTCGGGCCAGAATGGAAGAAACATTCGGAAATTCTTACATTAAGATTTCATTCCAAGGTAGGAAATAAAGAAAAACTCAGCTGTTCCTTATAAAAGAAAAAAAAATATTTGATTTATTCGACACTTGCATAATGAGAAATCCACAATGCATCATTATTTTTCCCGCGTTTCCTGCTTTTGTCACAAAAATCGGATGTCAAGATAAATAAATGGAATCGTTATTCTGTGATTTGAGCCAAAATCAAGTTATAAGGCCAGTCTAAGCTATCTATTAACTGATAAAATTTACACCCTCATGCCCCCAAAATTACATTATTTTCTTTATCATCCAGCTTTTATTTTTAGCCGAAATGAGATGTGAATTGATTAGAAAACATAGACAGAAGTCTATAATTATCATAACATGGATCATTTTAAGATGGAATCTTCATTTATTAATCAAGTACCAAGCCCTAAATTGTACTTCGATTTATTAAATCCCGTTTTGATATACGTAATGATTAGTTTATTATAAACACAGGGTGTTCGATAACTGTTGGCCATTTTATAAATTTAAAAAAAAAACAAATTAGAAGCTGTGTTGTTGTTACTAATGGCACTTGCCATGGACAGGCCCCCTGCTGTTACAGCAGTAGATTTAAGCCGGAATGAGCGTCTCTTGTTTTTTAAGTAGCGCCGACTAGGACAAAGAGTATGACTTAGCTACACACTCAATACATTTGCTTTCACAGCCCCTTTTTACAGGGGGGGGGGTGATTAGACTTCAAGTCGAAATTCTCGTTTCATTCAATTAGAAAAATGAATAAATCAGAGCTCTTACCTGCCAGAAAGGAACAGGAGGCAACTAGTAGATTTTCACATTTTTTATACACAGCTAGCACATTTACACAGGAAGCGGACAAGGACGAGAAACACACAACCGGACATCACAACGTACAGAAACAGAGTATCAATATCAACAAACCCAGAGGGGGACACAGCGCCCTCGGGTGGAAAACCTTGGACCTCGAGGGGTGGAAATAAAGTTTCAACAGGGGGTACAGTCACCTATCTCACAGATAGCATACAGAAGAACAACCATGCCCAAACCTGGACTAGAACCCAGAACACGAGGAAGATGCGCTACCTCTGTGCCAGAAAGCTGGCATTAGAAACTGTAGTTTAGCTATATTAATGTCCCGTTGTAAAGTAACATTAGGGTTATTTTGGGATGGACCTCGTAACTTTGAGCCGCGCTCAGATAATGAGGACGACACCTGAGCTGCACCCCCTCTCCACACCACACTACACCAGTAGGAGGCCGTTTGACATGACAAATTTAACAGAATTTCCCAACTTATCTAAATAAGTATTATCATTTATGATATCTTTTTCGGAAAAGAAGAAAGGGTCAGTTACTTCCGTTTTAGATTGGGTGCACTAAAAATTAATGTTTTCGAATCACATTGTAGTCCAACAGCTATACAAACGCCGTTATCTGTTTAACATTTGTGATGATTCCCAATACATGAAACATTTATTGAAATTGTGTGAAACAAAATGGTATAAATTAAGCTACCCCGGCATTAATCAAATCCTTAGTTATTTGTCAAAATTTATTATTTTTTTCCTTTTGTAAAGAGTCCGACAATTCTCGAGAATTCTAAATTTTGTTCTATTTTTTGCATTTTAACCTTCCCACTCCGATGGTGTCTCTGAGGCACCATTCAAGATGGTGCATCATTTTGACGTTTTATTAATTAATTTTTTAAATTTAATTGTTAAAAACGCCAACATAATAGTTAAGAGATTGTAGATTAGTTTTTCAAAGAAATTCGACTTAAAAGAATTATATATATTTATTTTTCACAGCAAGAAACAAATCTTTGTAATAGGTTGGTGAAATTTTGCATCTAATTATTTTTCGGAGTGCAAAGGGTTAATTGGATAGAGATTTAAAATATTTTTAATAAAAAAATCTTTTTTTTTTAATTATTCTTCTACAAAAACTAAAAGAATTTTTTTTTATTTGGGGAATCTCAAAATAATTATTAACCTTAAGATGATATGCGAAGGATGCTGTTGATGCTATCAACTAATTAATTAAAAAGAAAGAGGAATTTTTATGAATTGATGTGACTCAATAACTGGAAAACCTGTATCTGCTTAAAAAATTTTTAATATTGCAAATTTTTAAAAATAATTGTCTTTGTGAATTCACCTAATGTTACTTTACTTTTGTCACTAGTTCTAGATATTTTTTTTCTTATACAGCATAATATGAATTTCATATATTCTATAGAAGTTTCAAATAAAAATATTTCCTCTTTTCCATTTAACATTTTTCATTAGTGCTTCGTCGATAATCCTCATTCGAAACGAATAATTAATTAAAACTCAGATAATAATTTATTTCTAAACTTTAAAAAATCATTTTTAAATTTTATTACATAAAAATTTAGTTCAAAAATTCACATTAATTTTTCAAAATTTATGGAAATTATATTATTTACATCCTGGTTGCTCTAAAGCCATTTTGGCAACAGAAGTTATCGTCTTTCGTCCTTATCTTGAATCTTTGGCTAGTTAAGCTAGATCAAGCGGGATAAATCAACATCAAATATAGCATCGTAACCGCTAAAGAAAATATCTATAAATGGATTAGAAGTTCGAAAAAAAAAAGAAAAATTTTCTTGATAAGTTAAGAGTACAACTAAGAATGACCAGAATTTTGAAATTAAAAAATCTTTCTGGTAAGTTATTTCATTTTCATAGAATTAAATTTAAGAAGTATTGTATCCAAATATTAGAATCATTGTGAATTTTCGCCAAAAGTTATTAGATTTTATGAATGTGAATGTTTCATTTCTTTTCAAAAAAAAAAAAGGAAAACGTATCGTCCATTTAAAATAATTAGCATTAAAAAATCATTACAAAAAGAATTGTTTTCACTGGCTGTTTTTCAGTTACCATGTAGTAACTAAATACAAACCCGTGCAATCTAATATGTACAAAAAAAAAAAAAGATCGTCGTATAACTGGATATCGTAAAATCTTATAATGAAATTCTAGAGGTTTAGTTAAGTCAAGGACATAGAATTTTTTTTCTTCACTTACATTCTTTCTCAGTCATTAAACAGTCATGATTTGCTTTAATAGATAAATGAACCATTTAATCTTTTGAAACATGACGCACGAACTTTTTAAAATCAACAGAAAAGAGACGCATTCCAGACGTATTGATGCCTCCCTTTTAAAGGATGGCTACACAAAAATTGTTTATTATTGTTATTGATTAATTTATTTTAGCTTGACAAATTTTAAGAATAACCGTTCTTTACTTAAGCTTGAACTCCATATTCATCTGAAACAGCTTTTAATATACTAATTGAAGTAATGAAATCTACATAATCATAGCATAATAAACTTCAGAATATTTCAATATTTAAAATTTCTTTTTTTTAGTTTTTTACAACTGTGCCTCTGCTAATTCTCAATAACAATAAAATAATAATAAGCGTGATGTAGCAAAACAAGATACTAGCATGTAATCAGTCGATTAAAATTTTCATAAAAAAAATCTTCACAAAAAGCATTAAATGGTATGAATAAGGTTTTAAAGCATTAGTGAGTTTTTAACTTTCTATTTCATTGAAAAGATATCCTTAAAACTGTTATAACAAAGCCTATACAAAAATCTATACTTTACATTTATTAGAAATATGATTTTGGATGGTAAATTTTTATTAGTCCGTATAAAAGCTCCATCGTTAAACGAAAGCTTCTTTATTTTTTATTAAAATAAACTTTCAAAGTAGGAAATCCTTCCCATATATTTTCTTGTCAAAAAACGGAAAATATAAGCAGATTTGTCAACAATTCATACGCTTTTAATTATTTATTTAAAAATACTAATCGATCAATACTTAACTATTAAAGTGAATATTGCATTCGACACTCTACAAGACAGACTTGGATCTAGGATTACCAAATCAGGTACAAACAAATCTATCCATATTAATAAAAATGCAACTCGAAATGCGTTGCTAAGCGCAAAACTGGAGAACGGCTCGACCGATTCCGCTAATTTTTATTTTAATATTTTCGTTAAGCCACGACGATGGTTCTTATGGAGAGAAAAAATGAAAAAACTGCGTGGAAAATAGTTAAAACGGCACTTTTCTTACTTTCCCGCCAAAAATCTTCATTTCCTTCCCCCACACCAACTGAGTGAGATAGCAGGAAGTAATAAATTATGATTTGTTTAGAAAGAAATGCGCGAAGTCAGTTGGTTTTCATTCATAGATAACGCGATGTTTAAGAAAGAAAGAAAATAGTTGCTTTTATTATTAGTCGGTATGAATAATTAATCTATGCCTGCTCAAAATAAAGTCTGGGCTGGGAAGAAAAAAGTAATAACAAAGGGAAAAAAGGTTTTATAGAAAGAAAAGTAGTGAAGAAAAAAAGGACAGAAAAGAAAAGAAGGGTGTATGTGTCACCATTATTTCCTCTGTGCGCGGCATTTTCCAAGCTGTTTTTAAATTTTCGCGTCTCTTGAAAACCAATTGTCTTTATTTGTTTAGTGTGTTTACATTTATGAAAATTTGAATCTCAATATTCTATAAAATTTTAGACCTTTCCATTCACCATTTAAGTAAAATACCAATTCCGGGACAATCATTGCTCGGATAGAGAGAGAAAGATGAATTGTACAGTGAACAGAATATCTGAAGAAAATAATATTAAATAATACTATAAATGAATTATATGATTATCAAAATTTGTTTGGTTTTAAAATATTTTGGTGAAAAACCTGCTATGAGACATAGCTACATAAAATATTATATGAAAATTTTTGCGAGCATTAATACTGGCGAACCAACTGGTCGCCAAGACCGTCATTCATAGATAACGGGATGTTTAAAAAAGAAAGAAAATAGTTGCTTTTATTATTAGACGGTATGAATATTTAATTCATGCCTTCTCAAAATAAAGTCTGGGCAGGGAAGAAAAAAAAAGAATAACAAAGGGGAAAAAAAGTTTGTAGAAAGAAAAGTAGTGAAAAAAAGAATAGAAAAAAAAAAGAAACAAAAAGAAGGGTGTGTGTGTCACCATTATTTCCTCCGTGCGCGGCATTTTCCAAGCTGTTTTTAAACTTTCGCATCTCTTGAAAACCAATTGTGTCTGTATTTGTTTAGAGTGTTTACATTTATGAAAATGTGAATCTCATTATTCTATAAAAACGTAGAATTTTATACCTTTCCCTCCACCATTTAAATAAAATATCAATTCCGGGACGATCATTGCTCGGATAGAAAGATAAAAATAAGTAATACAGTGAACAGAACATCCGAAGAAAATAATACTATAAATTATATGATTATCAAAATTTGTTCGGTTTAAAAATATTTTGGTGAAAAACCTGTTATGAGACACAGCTACATAAAATATTATTTGAAAAGTTTAGCGAGAATTCATACTGGCGAACCGACTGGTCGCCAAAGGCGGCTAGTGTTGGAGAATAAAAATGAACATAGAGTGAATTTTTTGAAAATTCGGTTAGAATTTTAATAATTTCAAAATTAGTAATATTAAACATTCTCGATAATTAAAACTTTTATAAATTCAAAATAGGGCCAAGTTTAGGCATTATTCCAGATTTTCCGAAAATCTTATCGCATAAAATGATTTTTAAGCTACTTGACATTCAAAAACTGAAATTTGCTGCTATTTCAGTTTGAATTGTGATATAGTTTTTTTTTTTTTTAAATTTAACATTATTTCTTAACGGCTAAGCACCACGTGCTTGTACAAGTTAAATTATATTTTTATTCATTTTAATGGTTCCATTTGAATGAGTCACTTTAGTATTGCCAATGACAAAAAAAAATTTGTTTCGCATTAATTGTTTTAAAAAATATCCCATTTCCTATTTATTTCATTTCATATAATCACGTGCTCAAAATGACATTTTTCTAGCTTTTATTTGCTGTAGTAATTAACATTTTTTTAAATCCGAGCTTTTGTAAATGTGATGGCAACGCGTAATTAAAAACTGATTTTTTGAGATGCTCGTGCCGATAATAAAATTTTTATTTTTCGCCCTACGTATTTTTGTTGAGACCACAAAGCCTCATTCTTAAAACAATATCATGTTCTGATATGATAATAATAATTTTAAAATTGTTCTATTGTTATAAAACTGAATCCTATTTTATTTTATTAAAGCTTTAATCACATATTTTTCATCGTTTAAATAATAGTATAAAAATTATTCTTTTTTTATATTGAATTATAAGCAAATTATTTTGCAATAATGTAGCAGCTATCAAAAGCATCAGCCATTATGCCAACACGGGGGCCTCGTTGTAGGAAAACGAAATGCATTTTGAACTGAGAATGAATGTGGCTAATTAGGCCTAAAAATTGACCATCAAAATAAATGAGAATGATTTATGATACCTGTTAGAATTTTTACAAACGTTTTTTGTTGTGTGCATTTTTTAGTATATCATTTTGTAAACACCTATTATTTTTCTGATCCCCAAATTGGCAACATATTAAACTTTCTTCTAAAATTCTATTACTTATATTTTCCATTAGTTTTCGAATTTTTATTTAATTTTTTATTAACATATATTAAAATAATTTAGAACATCTCTGTATAAAAAAAGAATTTGGAATTATAAAAACTGTAATAATGGATTGAGAATATTACTTGTATGAACTTTGATACTTTGTCTTTAATTTGAACAATTTCTAAAAATTAATTCTTAAATTTTCAAATTTTCAAATTTTACTTTTCTATTGAATTGAGGTTCAATACAGCATTATTTTTACAGACAAATTTAAAAATAAGGTATGCAATTTGTATTGATTCGAGATTTTGAATGAACACAATATATTTTTAAAGTCAAGTATTCTTAAAATTTTAATACATAATTCCTTTAGTTACGATAATAAATCATCATTTCGCATACAAAATGAAATTTGTATAGAAAGATTTCTTTCTTTTGAAAACCAAAAATTCGTGTTTAATTTAATTAATCAATTTGAATTAAAATATATTATTAATGTTATGAACGAATTAAATAGTCATCAAAGATGACAATTACTATTTAATATATATTAATTTAAAAAAGTTCATGCAGGCTTATTTTACTAATTTTTAATTTAAGTAGACAAACGAGTAATAGGTTTAAATTGAAACCCCTAATTTATAATAGAAAGAATAATTTTCGTAGCATTTTAAGAATTGGAAATAAAATTTGCATTTATACTAACTTTCAAGTCTAGAACATCTCAGCTGTTAAAAGTAGAATTTTAAAATATTTAAAAATATAAATTTTACGAAACTTCAAATCCTAATTTATACAAATTTAATCCACTTCTTTTATGATAAAAAAATTATAAATAAAAAAAATAAAATAACTCGACTGTTAATGAAATTTCCAGTATGTGTTGGGAGTGACGTAATTTGTTAACATAATTTTTATTGCTGTTTTTTTTCGAGCAGCTGCTTGGCTGCTAAATAAAAACACAGACACAGTAATAGCATCATTTGATGAGAGCTTTATGAGTTAAAAGGAGGTAGCCATGGCAACACGCTAAAGAGCGATGAACTTTTTTGAGTGAACATGATCTGCATTTCGGAGCTTTAAAGTGGTAGAAATAATGAAGCATCACTAATAGGTGATGGCATATAGACGAAACATGCTTGCCAAGCTTATTTAAGCATGTTATAATGGCAATTAGTCTCTTAAGATGTGGAGAAAAAGGATTATTTTTATTTCTTCACATATCTCACTGCTCGCCGAATTTATCTGAATTCTATTCTTAAATATCTCATTTTGAGTTTAACATTTCCATCATTTTTAGACAAATAAAAGCTGTATTTATGATAACGGATAAATATAAAAATAATCGTATTTACAGTTACAAAAATTTGTGCTGTTAAGGGTTTCATTTCAGGCGAATAAACAGTTTTATTTGCTAAGGTTTTCTTAAATGACAATGATTGAATTTTTAAGTGAAAAAAATAAGCCATTGGTTTATTTTCTTTCTTTTTTTAAAGAAAATGGGAAAAGAAAGAAAAGCCCCTTTAAGAAAATATATTCTTTTTTTTCAGGTTACTTTATTTTATTTTATACTTATAAAGATGGAGTTTTATAACTCTTTTTTGTTCTCTTATTTTTGGTTCAGTTAGATATTTAACCCCTTAACCGGTTTATTTTCTTTGCTAACTAATAAGATGACGCCTTCTATTTTGGGAATATTTTCTTATTTTGATTCAAATCGAAATCTATGTAATACTTTGCTTACCTACGTATTAAAAGTCATTTTACTATTGAATTAAAATTGTAATGAATGATTTATTTTTTGTTTGAAACTATCAAAATTCGATAAATCGATGCACGTACGGGCAAACTGGTTAAGTGGTTAAAATATTATGCAACCATTGTATTTATGATGACATTACAATTTTTTAAAACATTTTTTGAAATTTATTATCAGGGAATCATTAATTCTATTAAATTTTAATTACTTTACAGTGGTATCATATCACACTCAATTTGAGAAACTATTGGCCCCTCAGAAAAAAAAAGATTTTAAATAAAGAAATTCTTCTATTTAGCATGTTTTTAGCATGCTTAAATTAATTTCTTTTCTTTTCTTTTTTTTACTTTTAAGCGAAGTAATGAGTTTTAAAAATAACAACAAATCTACTAAATTTTATTTTTAAAAAGTAATTTTCTAAAAAATTCCCTGTTGTTTGCAGTCGTCTGAAAAAAAAATAGGATGAAATCCAATGTTGCCAAAAATCACAACAGATATCGTAATGTATATTTTTAGATATAGAATACTGTATTTCATTAAGAAGGAGGAAGAAAAATCTTGAAAATTTTACTAAATCACAGGTCATTATTTAATGGTATTTCGAAATTCGAACCCTAAATCTGTTTTTAACAGCTGTAAAAATACCGTCTTGTTAGCCATAATAGTTCCTTATTTTTAATGTTTTTTCAAACGAAGAAATAATCCACTTTTATAATACTCTCGATGTGTGTGCGTTTTATCAGGAAATGCGTAGCAGTAAAATCTCTTAATTAAATTCCCGAATTGATGCTATGCATAAACATTTAACGAATCAATTAATTCCAGATATTGGATACTCTCCAGGCATCAGGCATCCTTTTACATCTTAATTTCCCCATACATAAAATGTATGCCACTCAGTTTCATATCAGGTGTACAATGGGTCGACTTAAAAGTTCTTTATCTTTCAACGATTGATGAAAAAACAGCTTAGGGAATGCCATGTTATTTTTAAAAGCATACAATTTATTTTATTCTTATCTATATTTATAAAGCTATACTACTATTATAAATGTGAAAGTTTGGATGGATGAATGATGGGGTTCCATCACGCCAAAACAGCAGAAGGAAATTGGATGAAATTTAGTACAGAGATAGATTAGAGTCTACAGAAGAACATAGGCTAATTTTTATTCCGGTTAATTGAGTGGTTAATTTTTTATTAATTAAAAACTAAATTTTCCAGCCAAAAAATAAAAAAAAATCTGAAAAAGTCTACCTGAGTTTTTTTGAAAGGTTTTTTTTTTTTTTTTACCTTTATAGTTTCAAGTACATGGCTTTTAAGTATTTTTTCCCCACGCTAATGATGTTAGAAGTAACATGTTTTCGACCGGTTATTTCAAACGACTCTGTTTATTTTCGTAGTGAATGATAAATTTAAAATGAAACATTGTTAATCAATATATCTTTTGATTCCTTCAGAAGTGCTTTTGAAGGAAAATAAAACAAAAATGTTCTAATCTGCATTGCGTTACCCCAACTGGTGCTTAAAATTCACGTCTTTGCGTTGCTCCAATTTACGTTGAAAATTTATGCATGCATACGGTTTCGATAACATTTTAGACTGTCGGTTCTCACATATACACATCAAAATTTCCACGTGTAGGAAGTCGCGGGTAAGAGCTAGTGTATCATAAATTTTGGAAAGGTTTAATTCGATGGGTGAGAGCCAAGGAAAAAAAACTGAAATTAAAAGAAGAGAATTATTTAAATGGGATTACTTCTTTTTACATTCTGCTATGCGAAAGATACAAAAAGAAAATACTGCAATTCTTTAAAAAAATTGAATGATTCTCTATGACCAATTTTTAATTATATCTATCTGTCTGCAAAAACTATAACTCTAAACTCTATAAGATAGACGAATGAAATGTGGAATGTGATCTCTACGCTAAATTTGTGGAATTTTATTAAATTTTAGATGAAATCCATCTTTAGGAAGTTTATCTATTTGTCTATTTTATTAAAAGATAACGCAACAACTATAAGGTATAAAGTATCAGATAGATAAATGTTGGATAATATCTTAAGTGTAAATAGATGCATATCAAATTTTGAAACAAAAATTAATTAACGGACTAGTCATCTATTTGTCTGCTTATTCGCTAGTATGTAAAAGCTACAACTCAAAACAGTGACAACTTAGATAAATGAAATTTGGTATCCGTTTTGTTACTAAAATTATAAATCTACAAAAAAATTTGGGCTGAATCAGTTGAAGATAAAACGTCCAAATTCGCAGTTTTCTCGATATTCTATAAAATCCCATATACTCTTGAATCAAAAGACAAGGAATCCGGGTATTGGGTAGATAGATGGGGAATTGATCTCTAGGATTTTTCAAGATCTTGTAGCTTCCTTCCTCAATCCTATACGTATAATACAACCAGAGGATGCAGATTTTATTAGGAAAGCACGAAACAAGTTGCTATATTATCTAAGAAGATAAGGAAATCGTGAGGAGATCCCCCTTGGTTTATATTGTATTTATTTACCAGAGCATTGGTTTCAAACAGAAATTCAGCTGGGGTAAAAAAGTATCCAATCATGAAAGTGTTCATCATTGATAAATTCTTGGTAAATAATCCCCCACCCTCAATTTGTATTGTTTTTATTTATTAGAACATCGGTTTCATTCAGAAGTTACAGTTACAACTGATCATGAAAGTGATAATCAATGATATTTTTTTTCCTTGTTCTTAATAAAATCGTCACCTCTCCAATTTACATCGCGGATTACCAGAACATCAGCTCCATTCAGAAACTGTTTTGGTATAATGAGGTACCAAATCACGAAAATGATTATCATTGATAAATTTTCTCTTGTTCTTGGTATCCCCCAGGGGGGGAGCTCCTCGGAATGAGGATGAGATGCTTCCGATACGGTGGTTGGATCTCGCTGCCCTTGATGGTAGCTGCCCCACACTAATAGGTGGTAGTTGAACTTCTCTCATCGATGAAGGGACGTACATCTTACGAGGAGGGTTAAACCGTTGTCGGTGATTTCCATTAGGATCAACCACAGTTCCCGTCAGTGTTGCTGTTGCGGCGGTGCGGTCATTCAGTTTCATGTTTAATCCGTGTGCCTTTGTGGCAGGTCGGAGAGTATCTGTGACTTCTCTTGTTCTAGGTAATTTTTTTCTTGACAATGTACTGTATATTATGCCAACTATATAACTAGAATACTCAACTTTGTGATTTATGACAGCATCCACTATTACCTCAGAAAGTCATTTTTGAATTAAACAATTCAGCTTATTTTAATCCCGTTACCTGATTTTAATTTAGAACAGCCCTGTCTCACAAATCATATAATTCACTGGCTATATGCGAAATGCAATAGAACGTACACAACGTAGAAAAAACAACTTAAATTATACTTTTATTCGCTAAGAAAATATATTCTCACCAAAACACTTTTGAAACATGACAGCACGTTTCATAAATTTTGTTCAACAAACAAATAAACGAAAAAAAATTATCTCAAAATCTTTAATTTTTGAGATTTAACAGTTTGTTTACCATTCCCGAATTTGATGCACTTAAAATGAACAAAATACACACACGCCTTCTTAGGATTAAAAAAAAAGAAGTTAAGCGTGTAGACTGTTGCAGGTGTTGATAAAGTTAAGCAGAACAGACAACTTTTTAAACAGAGTTACGATAACACTTTTATTTAATCAAGGAAGTGAGTATCCAAAGACTTTAAGTGGAAACTTTTGAGAGAAAAAATTCATGCTTTTATCGGGTTTGACAAGTTTCTGGCAGAAAAAGAGAGTTCGGCTCAAACTGTTCGTTGAGATTTTGAGATTATTGTACATTTTATGAGATAACGGGTGCTGCTATTCATAAATTATATATTTCAAATTCCTAAGCGTCTTCATCTATTCGATTATAATCATTACAAAACATTAGAAATGAGGATGCTAAAATTATATTGTATTATAATCTAAATCACCAACTAATCGCATGAAAACTATATGGCGTACAAAGATTCTAATGGACTTTTATATTACAATTATTGCATATTCATCTTTTTTTATGGATTGGTATTTTTCTAAAGAAATATGCGTCGTTAATAATTTATATTAAATCGTTTAATCCCTCTACAGAACCTTTTTTTTCAATTTTCAAACTGAGATAGGTATTTAATTTGCATTATTTCAAAACCCCGCCCTTGCTTTATTATAATATGGCGATTCATAAATTAAAAGTTTGTGGTCTTATTTAAATTTCGCTCTTTATTGAGAAAGAGAATACGGTGAAAATTCACCCAATCAGAAAACAAACTTATAAGAAAAATTAAATAAGAAATATATATAAATAGAGAGATTTAATTAATGATCATTACTATTCCACTGACGGCGTCCTTTCACAGAGGTAGTGAGTATTCCTCGTGATCTGGGCGTCCCGGGTTCGATTCCTGGTCAAGGCATGTTTGTTTGTTCTGTGATGTGTGTGATGTGCCCTCCTGTAAAAAGGGGCTGTGTAAACGGATGTGATAAGTATACACTAAAGTGACAAAAGTCATGGCATGTCTGTTAATATCGTGTCGGTCCTCCTTTTGCCCGGCGAAGTGCAACAACTCGACCTGTCATGGAGTCCACGAGTCGTTGGAAGGCCTCTGCAGCAATATTGAGCCATGCTGTCTGTATAGACGTCCATAATTGTGAAAGCGTGGATGGTGCAGGAGTTTGGGCACGAACGGACCTTTCGATGATGTCCCATAAATGCTCGATGGGATTCATATCGGGCGATCTAGGTGGCCAGATCATACACTGGAATTGTCCGGAATGTTCTTCAAACCAATCGCGAAGAAGTTCTGGCCCGGTGACATGGCACATTGTCATCTATAAAAATCCCATCGTTGTGTGGGTACGTGAAGTCCATGAATGGCAGCAAGTGATCTGCAAGCAGCGGAACATAACCATTTCCAGTCAATGATCGGTTCAGTTGCACCAGAGGACCAAGTCCATGCCATGTAAAAACAGCCCACACCATTATGCAGCCACCACCAGCTTGAACAGTGCCTTGCTGACAGTTTGGGTCCATGGCTTCGTGGGGTCTGGGCCACACTCGAACTCTACCATCAGCTCGTAACAACTGAAATCGTGACTCATCTGACCACGCCACGGTTTTCCACTGGTCTAGGGACCAGTCGATATGCTCACGATCCCAGGAGAGTCGCTGCAAGGGATGTCGTGCTGTCAGTAAAGGCACTCGAGTCGGTCTTCTGCTGTCATAGCCCAAGGAAGACAAATTTTGCCGTACAGTCCTATCGAACACGTCCCTCGTCGTCCCACATTGATTCCTGCAGTTATTTGACGAAGTGTTGCGTGTCTTTTAACATTGACCATTCTACACAGACGTCGGCGGTCTTGGTCGTTAAGTGCTGGTGGTCGCCCACCGCGCTGTCCATGCTGGGATGTGATGCCTGAAATTTCATACTCTCGGCACACTCTTGATACTGTGGATCTCGGAATGTTGAATTCACTAACGATATCCGCAATGGAATGACCCACGCGTCTAGCTCCAACTAACATTCCACGTTCAAAGTCTGTTAATTCTCGTCGTGCCGCCATAAATCACGAAAAACCTGTTCATATGAATAACTTGAACATAAATGAAAGCTCTGGAAAACGAACCGCGCATTTATACTTTTTCGCTGCGATACTACTTTCATCTGTATATTTGCATATCACTATCCCATGACTTTTGTCACTTCAGTGTATGTCCTCTTCATATAAGCTAGAATTCAGATTTCTGTCTTCCGAGTGCTCAGGGGTCGATTGCCCTCAGAAGCTACTGTACCCCTCTTTCCGTTGTAAAGCAGACAAGTGATCATCGTCACCATCTTACTGTGATACCGAACACACCCAGATTTCCATTTAGTTTTATTGCATTGTAACAATTTTGGCAATTTTGGTTTCAGTTGGTCTAAATCAAAGACATTAAAAGTGCATCTTCTGTATTCTTCTCTATATTATAAAACACAAAACATTCATTAGTGGGATTCTGAAAATAAAATTCTGAGTGCTAGTGATGTTCATGACTTTGCTTAAAGTCCATTATTTTCATCTTAGGGGGAGAGACAGTGAATAACACCTGTGCTAGGGAAATTAAGAAGGGAAATATTTATCCTCAGTAGGAAAATAGTTGAACAACAATCATTACTCGTTTCCCGTTTTTTAAAAAAAGTAAATTTTTTAATTGATGGAATGACGATTCCAGCTTAAAGACTAATAGGCATTTTAAAGTTTTCTCTGCGTATAGGCGATTACTTTGAAACGTACATTAAATTGTTTAAAATTATTTTTGAACTCCGTAATAATCTCGACTAATAATAAAAATGAATGCGTATGTTTCTTTACAGAGCAGATTATTTGACTGAGAGTCACCAAATTTGGTTCAGATATAATTTGTGGATCAAAAATGTACACCTCAAAAACATTTTTTTAAAATTTTTAATTAATTAAAAATCAGGCAAAAGTTTGGAGTTTTCTACAATAACTCTTAAACATATTATTGTACAAAACTGAATGTCTCATCACTTTAAGAGTTAGAAAAGTGTCTTTCAAATGATACCAATATTGTCGTGCAAATTTTTTCTAATCTTTAGCAGTTTTTCATTTTTTTGCATAATTTTTAACAATGGATTTGACAGTTGAACCTTTTCATTGTTCGATCCGATATTTTATTAAGTCATTTCCTTTCATTGTTGAAAGTTAAAGATAAAAAGATTTTTTGCATTCTTTATTTGAGGAACGAAAAAAATGAAGTTCGAATAACTTGAAATATACATTTTATGCTGAAGATAACATATGTTTCTGGAACTTCAGAATATGATATTCTTTAAGAAAGTTCGTTCTTTCGATGTTTCCTTCCGCCTCTTTTCGCCAAATCAAAAAATAGTCGCCAGTAGATTGCTTACGCGCCAATATTGGTTTGCCACATATTCAAAAGCATTAATGAATTTTGGATAACAAAATAAAATCTGGCGCTAATGGTGCGTTGTTGGTGGATCGACGGGATAATACGAATGTACCATCAAACTTATTGTTATAATACACATTTCTCACTTCGTATTTGGCCGCGGTGGCCTAGTGGTAAGGTCTAGCCTCGTGAGCCGTAGGATTTTAGTTTCAAGATCCGATTTCACCGAAAAACCGTCGTGTCGCATGTAAAATCCGTCAGAGCCAAACATCCTCCAACTGGTGTGGTGTGGAGAAGTTGATGCCAGTTCAGGTGCCGTTCTCGTCACCTGACCGCGGTTCGAAATGTCGAGGTCCACCCCAAAATAG
>JAOUZG010000143.1:9710-36113 GCA_026289955.1 Argiope argentata
TTTTACACATTTTTTTACAATGAAACTTTTCTTGATACAAATTTTTTATTTATATTTGAAGCCTATTTTTATGGTTTTCGTTTAGGGGTGCTTTAAAATTACTGTAATTAGATAAATACAGCTTTTTTAAGATTTCACTAGACATTTTATATTGATTCATTCAGTATTTGATTTTCAATTTATATAATAAATGTTTGGTTTGTAATTTTTGCACTTTGGTTGTTATGCCGAATAGGAAGAAATTGTCCTTATGAAGATATTAATATATATAACTGATTAAACACAGTAATCTTGTCTCTGTAATAACCGAAATTTTCTATTTGTATATTCCTAAGAAAGATGGAGAAATAATCTTTTTTTAAAAATCACAATGAGTTTAAAATAAAACAACATTGATGTATTAATGATGATGATGAGGACGCGTCAGCTTTACAGCGGAAAAAGGGATCCAGTAGCATCTGAGGGTATGAACCCCTGAGAACCCGAGGGCAGAAGTTTATTGAAGAAGCTTCAAGAAGTTCTAGCTCAAAATATAAATGATACACGTACATACTCGCTTACACAGACCCCTTTTTACAGGGGGGAGGCTTCACACACCTCACAGATAGAAGAACTACCATGCCCTTACTGGAACTTGAACTGGGAACGCCCAGATAGATGTACTAATCTTAATCTAATTGATATATTTCTGAAATATTAATGTATTCTACTGATCAACGGTATTAATCCTGTCTTCGTAAATAAACGAACTTTTTTTATTTGTGTATCCTTAAAAAAAGAAGCGGAAATGATCTTTTTTAAAAATCTCAGCGAGTTAAAAAAAACATTGATATTTATCAGAAATTTCTTCCAATTTTTTTTTTCAATTTTTCAAAGCATATAATTCAGATTTGTATATTATTTTCCTGATATTATTCGATTAAAACTTTTTTACGAGTTTTGAGTTTAAATAAATATGAATAAAGTTAAAAAGTAAAAATTTTTTCACTTTAAAGACTATTTTTTCAGATTTTTTAAAAAATGATCTTAGATCAGAATATTTGGACATCCAGATACCTTTAATTAACTACCTTTATGAACAACCATATTAGCAATTTTCGATATTTTATCTTTAAAACTATTTGTTAAGAAATTTAAGTCAATAGATCTTTCAAGCAAGGATTACTTTTATGATTATCCTTGTGTTTCTAGGCATAAACTTGAAAAATTTATATTCCTAAAATAATTAAAATATAATGTAAAATATGAGATATTTACTGCACAATTTTTGCCTAAAAAATATTATCTTTTCAATTTTAGAACTGTATAAATAACTTTAAAATATTTTCCAGCAAAACTATGATTATGTGGCTTAGAAACAAGATTGCTTGGGAAATAAGCAATAAAGCATTTTGCAATACATTTTTCTAAAGGTTACCAAGCCTTCCATTTCATTTTAGTAGGCGTAACAGACAACATTCTTTCAAACAGCTGCATAATTAGGCTTTAATGTTCAGTTTCCCCATAAGTCTGGTACTCTTAGATGATATTCACAGTATTGTTTTAAACTTATTGATGACTTGCTCTAAATTTTTGAAGCTTCTTTTCTTCCTGCGGTAAAATGTGGAAAGCATCCTTAAGTAAGCATCGGTATACTTTATCTTTATATCTCTATATCTAAGGCATGATAGCCATATAACTTGTGTTTGATTCATGTTTGTGCTGTGCGATACAACAGTTACTTACACTGTTTGAGACGAAAAGTTTTACTTTTCTGACCTTGAATTATAATTAAAATTTTTGATTACATTCGGAAATGCATATTTCAGATATCAAGGAGATGTAATTTTTAATACATAGATAGATTTTATCCTTATGTCTATTTCCCGAATTTAACAAATTTGAAAAACTTTATTGTTTGTAAATTGTGTTTAGTATTGTGTATTGTATTTACATTATTTAAAATAATATTTTACAATTCCAATCAAGGCAATCTTTCATTCTTCTATGTTGTAATAATTAAAATTCTTACCTCCATGCCAGACATTTAAAAAATATTCTTATACATTGAATTTCAAAAGTGTATAGTTATCGCCTTTATCAATTCAGGAATGCCTTTATAATCTTTATTAAGTTTGTAAATTGTGTATAGTAAAGTTTGTAATCGTGTATTGTATTTACATAATTTGAAATAATATTTTACAATTCCAATCAAGACATTCTTTTATTCTTCTATGTTGTAAACTAGAAATAATTAACATTCTTACCTCCATGCCAGACATTAAAAAAATATTCTTATACATTGAATTTCAAAAATATATAATTACCGTCTTTATCAATTCAGAAATAAAAAGCATCATAAGTAGTAATTAGAAAAATGCATAATTAGAAAAAAAAATTACTTTTCATATTCCGAAAAATAGGAAAAGTAACTTTCTAATTACGAAAACTAAAAGCAAAATTCTTTCTTTCTAAATAACTGATTTTTTATTTAAATTAGAATTCTGCGTTAATTAAGATATTCCTTTTATGGATTAGATACAATTTTTCCTAAAAGCTACTGTTTTATTTTAATAAAAATCATTAAAAAATATTGTTTTAATTTTGTGCTGACATGTTCAAATACACATATGTAGGAAAAATTCAAAAGATTTCCATCTAGAATACAGTTACACCTAAGTTTTGGAAATGCATTAAAATCTTAGAGAAAAATTTTTCCCGATATCAATTTAAAAAAAAAAATAATACCATCATTTGATATCTATTTCCATCTTAATATTTTCAGTTTCACACTTTAGCCCAATCATTTTTATAATCTTTATATCTACAAAAATATATGTAATTTTTTAGTATATAAACAAAGGAAAAAAATAAATAAAGTTTTCCTAAATATTAAAATTTTATATTCCTCCATTAACTTCATTTAAATATCTTTAATTAAAATTTTTATTTTAATCCTTAAAATCATAAATAATTCTTTATCCCTTGCTTAATAAAAAAAGCAGATAAATTCATTCTTAAACATGAATTACAGGCTCTTATTTGCCTTCGAGATTTTTTTAAAATGCAATTTTGCTTCCTAAGCATATTATGCATGTTCCATAAGGGATATTTCATGAAATTATGAAATTTCATCCACTTTTTTTTTTTACTGTTTCAGAACTCAGATAAGGTAAACCACTTTAAAGAACGAGTGTAGACGGCGCGAACTTCTTTTCTAAATACATTGAGCCTTCAATGTATTTACGCAGCCTAGTAAATAGAAATTTCAAGGCTTTTACGAAATTCTTTCCTTAAGTAAAAGACCTTCAGTTTTTCAATCAGAATATCTTCACATTTAAATAGCAAACGGTCAATTCTCTTTCTTGAGATCTTAACAAATTAGTTTTTGGAATAACTTTCATAATGAAAAATAGTCATTGGAGCACGGAAGGTTTTATTGTATATATAGTGTCCAATGTAACTTATGTAAATTTTCCTTTACTTTTGATTGAGGAATTCTGTTATTATTAATCTTTTATTCCTTTTGAGTTTTGAGCTGGTAAAAGGAAATCTTCAATGCCGTATCAATAATAAATACATTGAATAGCAAGTAATAAAGAAAAATTGTAAATAATCTGTAATGGCTAAATAACATGTTATTTTAAAGAAGGAAATTACTGTTATAAGTTTTAATAAAATTACAATTTCGTAACACGTGGTACAAGATACAATAAAAATGATTAACTTCTGTAATATATCAGAAAGCAAAATCATAAAAGTAAAGATAAATAGCTTTAATCCATTAATATTATAAGGAAATGGAATATCAATCAATTGTGTCCCTTTTCAGAAGTCGATTTTATTAAATTAAAAGATGTAAACGTGATTCTTAATTCAAAAAATTTCAGGCTTAATTCTAAAAGATGTTTCTAAATTGCAAAAGAAAGAAAGTAGTGATATTGGATAAATAATTTGCTGGTATCAAATATATTTGCAATTAAAAAAATGCCGTAAATTCACTAACAATCCTTTTAACTTTTCATTTTTTTTAAATTTCATGTCAATAACTATTGAAATTGAAATAAAGGATGTAATTAATAAAAGATAAGAGACTTACTAAATTTATGATTTTTTTGTATATGAATTTATACTTTTCGGATAATAATCAATGATAATTCAATATAAGATTTTTTAAAAATACTTATTTAGATTTAGTGCTCGTGACTAAATGCTATTTCAGTTAAATGAGTTGTTTTTTTATATGCAGAGCAATAATTGTAGAATGTAGTAGAGGTTATTTCTGACATAAATCAATTCAATGCTGTAAATGCTTTCTAAATAAAAATCACATGAGACTACGAACATAAGATTGCAACGTTTCCGTAGCCAAGAAAGTTAAAGAGTCTATAACATAAAAAATGAAGATCATTATATCAAATGTTATCAGTGAATGATATAAATAGATATGAATAAATATTTTCAACTATCAGGATTTCTAATATATGGATTTATCCTACAGAAACAAAATGATTATATATATTCTTGTATACGAATTACGTATTTCAAAAACAAATAAATAATAAATTAGATAATATTTTAAAATTATTTTCAGTTAGTTATTGAACTATTTCAGTTTTCAGTAAAATTATTGAAGATTCGAAAATTTGTGAATTGAAGCCAACTTTTGTTACTCATACTTTTGAAACTTTAATTTAATCTAATCTATATAGAAAATGCAAAATCTTTTATTTTTATTTTTAATAAATATTTCAAAGTAAATTATTAGATAAATTAGATTATATTTTAAATTATTATTTCATTAAAATATTGAATATTTTCAGTCTTTATCTAATTACTCTTTAATTTATCTAATTAAAATTAGATAAATTAGTTATTTCAGTAAAATATTGAATATTTTCAGTTTTTTTGTTGAATTATTGCTAATTCGGAAATGTTGTTTATATACCTGTTAAGGCTGACTTTTGTTACTCTTATTTTGAAATTTTACACTAATCTATTCAGATATAGCAGATATAAATTCTTTTATTTTTAATAAATCTTTTTAAACTTTATAATTAGATAAATTAGATGATTCTTTTTATTATTATTATTCACTAAATTATTGATTTATTTCAGTTTTCAGTAAAATTATTGCTGATTCGAAATTTTGGTTTATAATATATATTTGCTTGGCTAAATTTTGTGACCCACACTGTTTAAAAGTCACACGAATCTTATCAAATATAGCGGATATAAAAATGCTTTTTAATCAAATCTTTTTAAAGTAATACGAGACATCTCCCTCCCCCCTTCAAGTTGTCGGAAGAAGCAACGCGTGGAGAATGCTAATCATTCTTATCAACAGTCACGAGTGACGCACGATAAAAACGTGACTTTAGGCCACTGTCCAACTGTTACATTTAATTTGTTTATTTCAAGATTACTTCCCCAACCCTTAAAATTTGGCTTCTCATAAAGCAAACTGGTTACTACAGTTTGGCAACAATCGGGAAGATACTTAAAATGCATCGCAGGCTCTGGTTTGACGTCAAAAATACGACTACTAGTCATCAAATGGCATGCAATTTGGGTAGACGAAAACGTCATTCACAAGATCAAAGCTTGTGACAACCAACAAGAACGGAATTTCCCATTCTTTAAAGTCAATGGCACATTCTAGAAGCAACTTTTAAGTGACCAATCCAGTTTGTCCATTGCTTTAAGGATTCTAGAAGATATTTAATTTCAAAGTTGCAAAAAGAATGTGGCTCAATTTTATTTCAACAGATGGCTTATTAAAACTTTTCTTTTATGTCGATTTCCAAAATCTAAAAACAAATTTTGAGATGAACAAGAAACAAGCGATAGGAAAGGCTTGTGGAAGCAACATAATCGGCTTAAATTGTATTCTAACAATGATTAAAATAATAAAACGAAATCTGCCATGCATATTTCAATGTATCATATCAGAATATCATTTCTTGAACGGCCAAGCACCACGTGCTCGTGCAAGTTAAATTATATTTTTATTCATTTTAATGGTTTCATTGAATGAGTCACTTTAGTACTGCAAACGATCCAAAGAACGTTGTCTTGCATTAATTGTTTTTAAAAATATCACATTTCCCATTTATTTCATTTCATATAATCGCGTGCTCAAAATGACATTTTTTCTAGGTTTTATTTGTTGTAGTCATTAACTTAGAAATACGGCAAAGTTAGAAATTTCATCTTTCGGACATTCTGTATTGCAATTCAATCCTTTTATAAAATTTTATGAAAATTCTTACAATATTCTTCGATGGCTTTAATAAGTAAAACTGGATTTCAGGAGAGATAATGAACTTCAAAATATTCCGATAATGCCTGGATTATATCACTTTATTTGTCTGGATTTCCGAATACTTCAAAATCATTTGGAACTATATAAATATTTCCATAATATTTGAGGGAAGAGCGAGTAATGTTATGCATTCTTTTATAAAACGATTATTTTGTACTTTTATAGAAGAATATAGCACTGATTGAAATACTGCACTTAGCATGAATGCACCTTAAATTTGATCAATATTAGTTAATTTATAGAGTTCTATAAAATAACGTATCCTAAATTCTATTCATAGAATTTTATTTATTCGTTATAATTTTACAGAATACATTCCAAGTATCTTAAATACAACAGATATTTTTAAAGTGGTAAATAAACTTCATATATAAAATTTAAATTTTCATTTGAGACTAAAAAAGAAGATACGCTATAGAGAATTTAAAAAAACCTTTCCCCTGAGGAGGCTGAATTGCAATCAAAGCAAAACAACATATTACCGCAAACCAGATGTTAATCAACTATATACTGAAGATATTTCCTTTTTGGTGAGAATTGATAGTCATAAAAATAATAATTTATAAAGATTAAAAGGAAATCTACTATGCATATTTCAATGTATTATGTCAGAGCATAATTAGTTGAACGGCCAAGCACCCCGAGCTCGTGCAAGTTAAATTATATTTTTATTCATTTTAATGGTTTTGTTGAATGAGTCACTTTATTGCAAACGATCCAAAAATCTTTGTCTCGCCTTTATTGTTTAAAAAAATATCACATTTCCTATTTATTTCATTTCCTATAATCACGTGTTCAAATATCAATATATAATCACGTGTTTTATTTTTATTTTATATTCTTGACCAGATGAATAGATGTGAAATTTCTAGTGGTATGGCATGAATAAATAGCGTCTAAGAGAGTGCCTTTATTTAACAGAATCTCCTTTATATTTTATTTATTGAATTTTGGTTTAAAAAACTTTAACATAAAAAAATATCTTCGAATTTCTCCAAAAACTAGCATCTGGGGCATCTATAAATCCATGTCCTCCGCTTTTTGAGAAGGGTTAAGTTTATTTGAACAATAATGCGCATCTAATCAATGTACAAAGTTATTTTTCTTTTACATACGCTATGAGTAAAATGCTGCTTCGAAAAATAAATAATTTTATTCTTAGATCACAAAATTAAATTTCTACATTAAAAGTAAGTAAGTTCAATTTTCTATGCCTTTTATAAATTTTTTATATCGTATAAGCTAATAAAATTCCTCATTGAAAAGTGTAAAACTAAAAACTGTAGACAAAATGATCGTGTATTAAAAAAACTATTTAAAAATGATTTCAATGGCATTGATAGCATAAAATTTTATGGAAATTTCTTTAGAAAAATAAACATCTGGCAATTATTAATTTTTCTATTCAATAAAAAGTCTAAATTTATTTCATAAATAAATAAGATAGAAAAAATTTTAATGATATTTGGAAGCTAATATTATCATTGTTTTATCTTTTTATTCTTATAGAGTTTATATGGTTTCAGAAATTAATACTTCAAGCATTAGGAATTTCAAGCTTTTATATCTTAAAGAAAATGAGATATTGTTTTATATAAAATCTGATGAATTCTATATATTATTCTTTAATAGCGTTTCAGAACATCAACCAAGTATGAAAAACAAAAAATCATGGCCTTTTAAACTGAACTATTTAAGCAATATAAATTCATAGGCTTTGAAAAATTTAGCATAACATATTTGTTACATTAAGCATATTTGAACATCATTTATAAATTATTACAATCATGTCATAACAAACATAACACAAAGTCACGTTAATATGACATATAATTATAGTCACGCCACTATACATCATCTTTTGTTCATAATGACAAAATGAGAAAATTGTAAACAGAGATTTTATTTATTATGTAAAAGTATTTAGTTAGTAGTCAAAAGCTTTGAAAAAATAATCACTGTCCTAATATTATTGCCTTATTTTATATCAAAAATTCCAATGAGCTTTATTAATCCAAAAATTTTAATATTAATACAGAAAGAAACAGATAAAGTCTATTTTATTTTTTATTTACTTGTTCCTGTTTGAAAAATAAAAATATCGAGGCAGAAATTTGAATACAGTTTAATAATTTAATTTAATTTTTTAAGCAAAATTATATGAAAAACTGAAATTTACGACTACAAATTTCAAGTTATCACGTGAGAACATTATTATTTTTTATAATATACATAATAATATTTTTTTAAACTGTCATTTTAAATTTTGCCAGCTGGTAAACAAAGTTTTGGAGCTCGACTGATTTTGTGATAAAATAACAGCAATGATGTCATATTTCTACATCAAACTTTAAAAAACACATCTGCTGTCAAAAAAGCGTACATAATAAAAACGAAAATAAAATTAATAAAATCTTTTTCTCAAAGAAAAAAATCGTTTGCCGTTAATTTTTAATAATATTTTAATTAAAATAAAAATAGTAGCAGATGTAAAATGCCTGAAAATAAATCGTCTGCTAAATGTCTGTTAACATATTTAGATTAAGATATTTACCGAACAATAAATTGCCTACGTTTTTAGAATACATGACAAAACCCCATAATTAAAACATCATGTTCTCACATAGTGAAAACTAATTATAAAGCGAAAAATTAATTTTTTTTCTTTTATTACATTTTTTGCCAGAAATATGTGAAAGATAACTTTTATCAATTTTATTCGCAATAAACATTTAATACCATTGCACTTAAACAAGGCAATTATATTATACTGCAAAATAATTCTTTTTGATTTATTTCATTGTTTGAATAAAAAAGAAATAATTTTATATCATGGTTTAGTTAAAACTATATTCATATTTTATATTGACGGTCTGTTAAAGTATCTTTCAAATTTGAAATAAAATAATAATTTAAAATGAAAGGAAAATTGAAAGAATGCAAAATAATAATAAAAAATGGGATTCCAATTTATGAAAGCATATTATTCATTTAGAATCTTTTTTTATTAAAATTTTCATTCCTTTGATACTTTTCTGGTCAATCTTGAATATTTTACAAAAATAGGCAAGGACAATGTAGAGTTACATAGGTGCACAAAAAAATTCCCGGACTATCTCTGTAGAAGAATTCTAATAAATCTCAACACAAGGTTGTCTTGTGTGGTGGCAACCTGCAATCTTGATAAGGTAGTTTTTTACATTAGGGCTATCATATTTAACATCTGAAGTAGCGATTATATCATCTGACAAAATATATATCATTGCCAAAATCACATTATATCATTCAG
This sequence comes from Argiope argentata, assembly GCA_026289955.1. NCBI lineage: Eukaryota > Metazoa > Arthropoda > Arachnida > Araneae > Araneidae > Argiope > Argiope argentata. The sequence goes on from JAOUZG010000143.1 coordinate 19,304, forward strand.
TGGCATAGCGACCAGGAGACAAAAGTGTATAAACGGCCCAGTCGTAAATGTGTGAGACGCCATGGGAGCCAAACTTTAGTGTATTTGTAAAATTATTTTTAATTAAAAAGGTCATGAAGGAACGAAAGCAACATCTATATTTATTAAAATATTGATGGATGAAAGTGAATATATTATGATATGCCTTGTGCACCTATTACTCTTGCTACGCCATCTGCAGTGTTGAAAAGTTATTTTGGAACAATATATATCATATAATAAGATCTTAAGATTTCAAATTCTAAAATTGTTCGCAATGGTTATTGTTGTTTCTAATGCCACTTGTCATGGACAGGCTCGCTTACTCTGTCATCGATTTTAAGCCATGGGTGCGTCTCTTGTTTTTAAGTAGCGCCAACTAGGGGCAAGAGTAGGTCATAGTTACTCACGCATCACATTTGGAAATGGTATTCAAGCACACACAAAAAATTATCAATGGAAAAGCTTCAATTCTGTCATCTGACCGGTGCTCAAAATTATGAAGTTCATTCAAAGCAACTTTTGCTTTGTTTTGAAACGGCATGTTAATAAATCTAAAGTATTCTGATGATCTGCATGTCTCTTAAAAGAACAAATTAATTAGATAAAACTTTATAAATAAGATTTTCTTCTGAATTTCTGCAAAATGAAGCAGCGTAGTCATGTATATTTTATACAAAAAAAGAGACTAAGCTATGCGAAACTGTATTAGAACAATCATTCTAATATTATATTAGAAAGTATGATATTATAATCCTAAATTGTTTTAGCAAAGGAATTATTTATAGGAATGCAATTATTACTGTCAAAGAATCTAAAATCTGCGTCAGGATTAAGCAAGGTTCTAAAGCATTTTACTTCTTATAAATTGTGTATTTAATATTTAATCAGATGGTGATGACTTCGTGACCGCTATACAACAGAAAGGGAGAGAGGGTGCAATAGCTTCTGAGGGTATGGGCGCCTGAGCACCCGATGGCAGAAGTCTGATTTCTAGCTCATATGAAGATGACACGCACTTATCACATTCGCTAGCACAGCCCTTTTTTACTTCTCACATCTCACAGATAGAACAACCGTGCCCTGACCAGGATCGAACCCGGGACGCCCAGATCATGAGGAAGGCGTGCTTCCTCTGTGCCAAGACACCAGCATTTAATCAAATGAAAACATAATTTTACCACTCCGTATACAGAATTTTTTAAACTTTTAAACGAAAATAACATTTGCAAGAATTGTCTATTTTAAATTTCACTCCATTCTTGTCCTAATGATTAAAATTCTGACTCGAAATGGCCTCTAACTTAACTCTAAAATTATATAAGGTACAATTTCGAGGTGTTCTTATGTAATTTTTGCCGACTAAAAGACACAGTTACAGTTTAGAAAATAAATAATTCTTCATGCTTCCTTAACAACGTGTAATAAATATCACTTCTCTCATATTATTTTCATATAAAGCTTGCAACAGGGATATTTATGTCATGGGATTTCTTTCTGTGTTTTTCTCGAATCGCGTACATTGACGCATGTAGTAACTTTTTCTAGTAGCACAACACAGTGTAAACGGGAAAGTCCTTTGTTTCATGAAAAACCATTAACTCTGCGCTAAGCAACATTTTCTTTTAATTAATGGTGATTTATGCAAAGACGGTGATGTGGTTAAACCACTCATCTTGCTGTTCGAGTACGAGACAAATTTGCAAAGCATCGTTCTGCTGTACAATTTGACCTACTTAGGAGTGATATTTCAGGCACGAAACTTAAGAACATTGAGTTAAAAAAAAAGAAAAAATATTTTTTAATCAAGCTTCATGTAGGCTCTTGTGGATTACCTTGGTGTCGGTGCCACCGGACAAGGAAACCACGTGATCGTACGCTTTCTGACCTTGGCAAGCTGACCATCAACCGCATTTTCGGTGACTCGTTTTGAATTGTTAGGAGAATAAGTCGCTATATTTCCGGAAAAAAGTTTTATCCTTATTTTTTGGCGACCATTTCTTTTTTTCCTCAAGTTAAGGGTAAATTCGTTTTTATCCGTCTTCTTGAAAACACGTCAATTTCTTTTATTTAGAATGCTGAAAGGAAAGAAACGCCAAAGAAATATATTCAATTTTAAATTATGATTGGACGATTTTGTAAGGCATTCTGTCTTCATTTTTTTTCTCGAAAATTTCCATCGTTTTGTGTATTACAGCAAATTTAATTTTTACCCTTTGAACTTCCTTACTACAAACGTGCAATTTTTTAAATAAATTTAACCAATACCAGGTTTTAAAGAAATGATATTCAAGAAAAAAAAATGCTTGCTGATGAAATCATGTTTATTTCGTTAAGAGTGAAAAGAAAAACTGATCTCAGTGGGTATTGGTGAATTATTGTTTTCAGGCTATATTAAGTTGTTTACATGAAGCTTAAAATCATAAATGGGTCTTTCTATTCATGTCGGTATCCAGATTACAATTTCAGCCATTTTTATCACTCAGTTTGATATTCAGTCTAAAAATAAAAAGATAACGATGATCCTGAAACATCAATAAAAAATAAGCTTAAGAAATTGTTCAATGACATGCGGGATACGGATCCAATTCCCAATTACTATTCGTTTCAGTATTTTTAGTCTACAATTTTTCGACGATTTTTCTCATTAAAGGTCGAGACCCAGAATGAAGAGCATATTTTTGAAATTTTTCGTCATTCTTTTACCTTGGTTTCCACCCAGTTAGATATTTTTCGGTTTTTTTTTTCACATATATGTGAGTGCCGTGTCGATTTTAACCGTATTGTTTTAATTTAGCTCAATTTTTTTTTTATTTCAGTGAGATACCCGAATTTACTTTATTATTAAATGCACTCATCTCCTCTTTTCATCTTTCCTGTCACCCTATTTTAGTGCATGCGCAAAACCGTGGTGGGGTTTAGAATATGTTGGCAAACAATAAACTACATTTAAACCAGATTCAACAATCAAATTCCTTCGAATGCAAACACAACCATTTATATCTATTTCTATTTGGCATAAACACATAAGCATTGTGACATAAGGACATTAAATAGAAACTCGGTTGCCAGAAATCATCATTTAATTCTAGAAAAGCAATAGAAAGAAAGTTTAAAAGTGGGTAATTAATGATTTTGGCAGAATATTTTTTCAGGAAAAATATATTAATCAACGTTCAGACTGATTGAAGTTTAATTTCCTTTGCATTGCTCGATTTAAAATTTTCTAGCATAAGTCATTCTCTTCATTTGTCCAAGGTTCGAAATTCAAAAGATCCTTCCTAAAATGGCAAAAGCGTTCCTTCCGAATTCCCTAGAAAATTCATAAAAATCCATGTAAGCAATATTTTATGAATTTATATCAGCCTTTTAAGTTAGGATCTGGTTATCTTAATGATAAATTAATACAGAGCAACTGTGATAAAGAAAAAACGTACATTTTACAAACTAAAACTTTAAAGATTTGAAAGCAAAATTTAACGAAAAAATACCTTTGACTTTTGAAGTTTAATTATGTTTTAATTGAATGTTGATATAACTCATTGTTAGTTATCGTAGTTGATTGCAAATACTATTTGGAAATGAACCTTTCAATTGCATAAAGGATATGAATAACGCCAAAATTCCAAGCATCGTCAACAAAAATGTTTGATTTTTAGAATCAGCATTCACCAGACTTAGGAAAATGGCGGATCTTGATTCGAATTTCGATTGTAGAATATTAGCGATTAAAAATTTTGTCTTGCAACAGTACCAATAGAAATGTGGATCAGCACCAAGAAAGAATAATATTAATTTATCCGTTAGGACCGTCAAATTGTGATAGTGCAAATCATCGAATTTTAACTCATCAATGACAAACATATTTCTTTCAATTAAATGAAAACAAAAACATCGTGTCTTTTCTTGCTTCTTACTAATTTGTTTCCACATTAAAAAATAAATTTTCCCTTAAATGAATACATTGGAACAAAGTAGATTTTTAAAAAGAAATAACGCTTAATATATGCTTTAATATTATAACTGCATAAACATTAAAATGTTAAAGAGTGTACATGTCAGGATATTCAGTTCAGGGCGAGACTTGACATATATGCCTCATACTTTTAGAATGCCCCCTCTTTTAAATATTAAAGCATAATAGGCAGCGTTTCCACATAAATAATCCATAAACTTTCGACATAGCTTTTATTCTAATAGGTTGCCATTGTTGGTCTGGCGAGAAATAGAATAGACGCCAATCTTGTTATGAAGTTTGCAAAATAGTTATTCAGCCTCCCTTCCAAGCTGACAAGAACCGATACTGCGTAGTTTTAAATTAATTATTTTTAATTAAAATGATTATTTAAAAATATTTGTATCAAAGTATAAATTATTCATAGAACAATCGCTCATTCATATGCTATTTATATTATAGTTTGTATTTCATTTTTAACGGAATAGTCATTGAAATTTTATTGGTGATAAATAATAATTATTCTTATATTCATCATGAAAAAATTTCGTTGGTTTTTTGTGTTTGCAAAGTAAGAATTTTATATATATATATTTCTTAAATATTGATTATATATAGAATTAAAATTTTCATAAAAACATTCGAAACAAAACAAATTGTTTTGACACTTTGCACAGTTAATGGTGAATGTGTGTGTTATAAAATCACTCTTTTTTAGGTTGGTTAGTTGTAAGTTTTAATGGCATAAGAGCAAACCATGGCTAAACAGCGCCAGTCGTATGGTTAGCATACTGGAAATCTTTTGTAAAAATTAAGTTATTGTACAGATATTTAAAAAAAAAGACGTTGAGGATCTGGGTTGCACTCTATAAAAAGGTGAAAAAATGTTAAGAGAAAGAGTGGAGAAAGACAATTGGTAAAACTAGAGATACTGAAAAGCCAAGGGCTCTTAAAAATTGAATTAAATTTACACGGAGATGTGCTTCCGCTAAATCTGATATTGTTAATGAAGATTAATTAAAACAAGGAATATGGTGATGATTAAAGGTTGGGCATTTAATCAATAAATGATTGACACAAAAAACAGTATTGTTATTAGTACATGTAGGTGTCTTTTCTCCGAATAACAATGTCTGTGCGTAAAACGCGTGTGTACCAGACGGAGACGGGTTAACTTTACATCAAGTCCTCGCAAAGACAGAGATGGTCACAATTCAATTGAAGGCTTAACGGCATGTAGCTTGTTATTAGTTTTTTTGGATTCCAGGTTTCTTTTCATAATCTATGCATAAAATCAACAAAGGATCTCTTGGCATCACAAAAGCAAGAGGGGGCTGTATGGATGAATCTTTAGCAACTTTATTAGCAAATTCATTCCCGAAAATTACAAAATGGCTGGGAACCCAAGAAAATGGAATGGAAATTCCACGATTCTGAACGTTGCGTAAAAGAAAGAATATTTTATCAACTCTCATCAAGGTTAGAGAAGAAATCAAGAGATCTGCTAGGGTAAAGATTTGAATTTTTGGACCATATGCTTCGCTATTCAATAGATTAACAGCTGCTATCTCAAGAGAAACACTGATTAGGACTTTCAGTTCATAAGACTAGGTATATTGTTAGGAGGCCTTTAGCAGGCTTTTGATTAAAATATTATAAATAAATAGTTAGCCAATTTCAAACTCTAGGCATAACATATATTTGTATATTCATTTTTGAATCTGAAGCTCTCTTGGATTTCCTAAGTTACAAAAAAGGTGAATTTTTTGATGTGCTGCTGTTTGCTGTTTCTTATGGGACCTGCCATGGACAAGCTCGCTGAGGTAGTCGGTGATTTAAGCCAAATCAGCGTCTTTTGTTTTGTAGTAGCTCCAACAAGGCCAAGAATACGACTTTTGCTACTCACACGTCACATTCGCTTGCACAGCTCGTTTTTACAGGTGGGCACATTTTCACATCTTACAACTAGAATACAGAAAAACAACCATGTCCGAACCGGGACTGCCAGAACATGGGGAAGACATGCTAACCCTATGTCAAGACGTCGGCGTGAAATTTCTAACTGAATAATAATATATCTTGGTTTGTACCCTATCAAGACTAATCTTCCTCATTTTGGACTCGTTATCGTCGGAGTTATACGTTATTTCTGGATTATTTTTATTGGCTATACATTGCGTTAAATCGTTTTTAACAATATTAAGCTTCAAATTGGACTCCACCGTTGCTTGAGCCTTTCAAAATATGAATAAAGAAAATCATGTTCTGTTAAAAGGGAATCGGGAATTGTGAATATATATATATATATATATATATATATATAAATATATATATAAATAAAGACATATATACATATATATATATATATAAATTTTCTAACTTAAAATTACCCATATTTATAACATTTCATACAATGTAATTTTTTTTAATTATACTGTTATTGTGGAATATTAAGTAAGTTCGCAACTGGCTAAGCCATTGAGACCTTGTACACACTCCCGTTTTATGTTTGGCCCTTCATTTTTCTGTAGAGGCATTTTTATTTTCTTTGACTGTCTTCGCCAATTTTTTTTTTTTTTTTTTTTGCATCTAGCACATATGAACAAGAAAGATCTATTTTAACGTCTGGTTTTTCAGCAGCTATATAAATATTAATTTTTATTTTAATTATGACCTCTTTACTAGTATAACGCCCCTTTTGGCGTTGTAATAATCAACATCAAAATATTTTTATATTTATTCCTTCAGGTCAGCGTGAATGAGATTGGGGGTGGGGAGCATAATAATACCTTCCATCCAGCCAATAAAAGTTTAAAATGTTAATTATTTGTTTTTCAAAATAAATGAATTGAAATTATATCTATAATTTATAATTATTTTTATTAAAATATTAATCTTTCATACTGATAAAGTAACTGGGCATTTACAGGATAAATAAATCATAATAATAATTATTTCATAATAAAAATAAATGGTTAATAAATAATGATAAAAATAATAATTAATTAAATAGTTAAATCCTTAGAAAAATAATATTAATATTAATAAGAAATTGTAATTATAATTATCATTTAAAAGTCATGAAAATTTTTTACTGGTTGGAATAATAAAAGTATAAAATTTCCTTTTAAAATTAGAAAACTAATTGAAATCACACATTAATCAACTTGTAGCGTCAGCCTTATCAGCTAGATAATATCCTTCGAGCTGAAGGGACCCTTTTGCTCGAACGGTATATCGCTCGGCTACTGGCTCAAACGTCGCAGGTTCGTACCGCGACCTTCACTTGCTACAAACTAAACAAATGATTAGTGAAAATTAAACTCAAACAATGAAGATATGTCATTACTTAATTTCAAAATTAATTTGTAAAACCTTTCAATTTGTATTTCTATAGTTAAAATTTCTTTTGAAATGTCAAGGGATTTGTTAGTTAGTTGCTACTTATTGATGTTATCGGTTCTTTGCGTCATCAAATAGACTTGATGACGTTATGATAGTAAAATTGCTTCAAAAAACGAGTTTCTAAAATAAAAATATATTTTAAAGATTTGTCGAAGGTTACCTTAACCTTCATGATTTGGTTGGTTAGGTAGAAGCTTATTGACTTCATGTGTTAGGAGTTAAATTTATTACCAGTGCTGAAAATGTTAATTATATCGTGAAAGCAATTTATTTTATTAAAAATTAGAAATAATTTATTATTTAAAAATTTTGCATAGTAACTTTAAAATTATTGCTTAATGCTTTAAAGGTTTTCACAAATTTGTTTCTTAAAATGATAGTAAAGAAAATAGAAGTCATAGTTTCTCTGACATAATGACCTTTTAAATGAAATTTTATGAATATTGCAAATGAAAAATCTTTTCATTCTTGCTCTCTCGTATATAAAATATGGTCACTTATTTTCTTATTGTCGAATAATTTTTCATTCTATCATTACCATTTGTCTATTTTTAAAAATTGTTTAACCTTTTTGTTCGGGAAAAAACTACATGTATACCAGAATATAGGCATATTAGGTTAACGTCAATATCAAAGGCTTCTATTGCAAACATTAAATTGCCCTTTTTGTCACATCGTATCTATCGTAGCAAGAAAAGTATTTTGTTCATTATACATTTGGGTTTTTTTAGATTTTAGTGATGCCAATTGGAATAATAATGAAAATTATATGCTTTAAAGTTACATTGCCTTAAAAATTACATATTTTATTCATATTGGTTTTTATTATTGTCCACATAGGAAGCATAGAAAGATATCTTAATTAAAATTTAAAAGATAGTCTTAAAACTTAAATTTTAGGTTTATTTTAAATCCTGAATAAAATTTTTCCAAGAATTTTTCATAAGTGGTCATGGTGAAGAAAATCATAGTATTTTCACTGTACAACAAAATTGAACACAAAAGCTTCAGATTGTGAAGAACGCTAGTTCTTTACTGAATACATAAATTCATCGAGTTCATAATTCAACTTTTGAATAACCATTAATATGCAATATTTTAAAAATTATCAATCAAGATCAAATTGGATTATTTGTTCCTCCCATTAACCAAAGGTGCGCTAGAGGATACTCGTTAAAAGTGTACTTAATATATTATTGTATGTATGCTCAACAATAGTTTGATAAATTGTTATTTCCTTACTAACGTGGTTGTGCCTGTGAAAAAATGGATTATCTACGCCGACAAAAAAATCAATCTCTGGAAGAATTTTAACATAGTTATATCATAGCTCGGTATTCTGTTGCTATACGAATGAGTAGGGTGAAAAATATGTAAAAAAGTTGGCATGTTACAGCAAATAGCGCTAATCAGAAAAGAAGAGTTTAAACTTGATAAAATAGTAGGAAAGATTCAGAGATAATTAAAGACTTATCACTAAGAACCTAATTATCTTGATGAAATAGTGGAAAACATTCAGAGATAATTAAAAGCTAATCACTAAGAATATAATTTTAAGCATATCTAGTTTCTGACTGAGCATGGGAACTCCGAAGCCTAAGTAAAATGCTTCAATTTGCCCACTGACATGTGTGTTTTACTATTGTGATAAAGTCCAGAATACCAAGCACTTGATAGTTGAATGTACTAATTATTCCAGAAAGACGTACGCTTATGAATTATCTAATAAAAGAACAGTCTAAATTGGTCTCGTCCATTCTCTGCCTTTTCTCAGAGCAATTCATCTTTTACATCATTTTGTATATATAATACAGTATTTTCCCCCATGTGTTATACATTCGTGTTTGCTTATATATATTTATATTTTTAATATAGCATGTGAATAATTTTTTAATGTTTTCATTTGTGTTTATTATTATCCTCCCCACTGCTTTTAATTTGAAATTTGTTCTTGTAGCTTTTCCATTTGAATTTCCTCCCAATACTGCTTGAGTATTGATTAACTTTGTAAACTTCGTGTTACACTGGCTGAAACACAAGTAGTTTATACCTACACCCTAAAAAAATGGGAAGATTTGTTAGTGGATAAATGATATTTTGGGTTTCATATATTTTTACGTCGATATTTTTAATGTGTTATGGTCAAATTACTATAGTCAACATTTTAGTAAAAACTGTTTTGATTTTTAAAAAACTTCGTGTTGGAATTTTATATTTTTTTAATGTTGAACTATTTAATGCATTTAAAATGAGGATAAAAAAGGCGAGTTATATTTCTGGGAAAATTTAATATAATTTAACATTTTGTCTTAGAAAGCTTTTTCATAAATTCCATTGTTTTTGTGATATTCAAGAAAAATTACCTCTAAACATTTTTAAATTCGTTAGTTTACGGTGACTTAACAGACCACTTAGGATGACACAAGAGGAAACCCCTCAAGTCAAACTCGGTTCCCAAGCGTGCTGGACTATGAGATAGATGCTTCTCTACTAAGCAGGAGACATAATTTTCTTATTTTTTGCTGTTCAGGTTTACCTCCCATTAATCGAGAGTGTGATCTAATACGTTGCTGTTGTTCCTAATGGCACTTGTCATGGACAAGCTCGCTGATGCATCAGCGATTTTAAGCCGAAATGAGCGCCTCTTGTTTTGAAGTAGCACCAACTAGGGTCAAGATTACGACTTGGCAACTCACTCATCACATTTACTTGTACATCTCCTTTTTAAAGGAAGGCATATTCACATTCATTACAGATAGAACACAGAAGAACAACCATGCCCGAACCGGAAATCGAATCCGGGACGCCCAGATCACATGGAAGACATGCTACCTCTATGTCTGACGCCGGCGTGAACTAATATCGAAATCTATAATGCTTTAATAATTTAATTACCATGATCAAATCATAATTTGATATATCTTAGTTGAATTTCACAATAAAATGTTTAAAAACTACAGCTCACTTCATTTCACTTAGCTAGAGACCTTATAGCCCCCCCCCTACAACGTAACCATTCAGTGTATAGTTTAAAGCACTACCCCGAACAATCATTCCAAATTTCAAAACAAATTGATTTGTTTTTTTCCCTCTCTTTTTCTTCCGTTTAAAGAAATATCTGATACACCATGCAAGTATTTTTAGCATGTGATTGTAGCATTAATAAAGTAGTCAATTGATTTCTTTAATAAAATATCAGTATACATGGCATATATTAGAGGAAAAATCAGTTCATGAGGTTTTTTCTGACTTACTTGTTTAATATCATAACTTTTGAGTATATAGAAGGCCAAGCTCATTTTATATTATAGTTTATTCGAGACTGAAGATGACACTGCATAGTTATTAATCTTGTTGCACGTTATCATATATAAATTTTAAATCTAAATGAAGACTTTAGAAAAAGTTATTCGTCTGAAAAATTGTATTGAAAAAGAAATTGTGAAATTTATTACCACAGCTAAGAATTATGTTTGTCATGCATGTTTTGAAAATAGTATAATAAAATTTTGACGACTTACTGAAAGTAATTATCATAGCAATTAACTGATTACGGACAGGTGAAGGACAGAATATTTCAACGAAGCTCTTATTAATTGAATTTTATTTATGATAAATTATTATTGGACTTTTTAATTAGCTGATGTTTGAAAATTTTAATCTGAGGAGTAAGTGATTAAAAAAGTTTTTACTTATTATAATTTTGATTACTGTTGACGAAAAATAATTAATCATTGTGATCAGGGTTTTATGCCAATTTTTTCTCTCGTCTTAATCGTCTATGAAAAATATTTAATTTTTGAAAAAAAAATTATGCATTTTGAAGGGTTTTGAATAGCCGTTCCATATAAGTCAATTATTAAAAAAATCTAAATATTTTAAATCGACTCTAAATAAGCATTTACAGATAGTACTTCAATTTTCGAAAATGTTTTCCAATTTTTTTTTATTAATTCTTTTGTCGAAAATAGTACAAGTTTTCGATTTATTCTTAATGTATGACTTCAAGCTTTTAACAAACCATAATTCTTCTGAAACAAGTTTTACAGAAGAATAAATAAAGAAAAAGACAGTAAAAAGACTAAGCTTCAAATTTCTTTTTAATGATTCTATTTTTAATGATTTTATTTTAATGATTTTATTTGTTTTTAAATAAAATATTAACAATTATACGAAATAAAATTCACGCAATAGCTATATATGTCCATAAAAGAAATATTTCTTAGTGGTCAGAAATTTTTTTGAATGCAACGACTTTATATAGCATACCACTTTATATTTTGATATACATATGAAAGACGATCATTTTCGGCATATTACTTATTTTCTTACTTTTTAGATACCTGAATTTAAAAAAAAAATTCTGATAAAAAAATTGTCTTTAATTTTCAAATTTAAAACTGTGACATTTAATTTTAAACATTCATTGTACCAGATATGTGAATTTTGTTACGTTGTTTGTTGTTCGAGTTTTAAAGTCAACAAATGTAAAACTATCCAGCCTTCAATAAAAATTATATTATTTTTCATTAAAAAAGATTTTGAATGAAAATTTCATCTTTATTTAGTATTTAAAGTATATGGATTCTATAATACATATTTAATTATCAATGAATCTGATTACGTTTAATTCCTCTCAGCAAAATTATATCTTTTTGAAAATTATATACTCTAAAAGCAGAGCTATATAATAATTATAACTAAAATTATTATATAGCTTTGCTTAAACTTTGCATAATATTCTTAATAGTGTGAAAAATAACTTTTGATTAGAACATCAATAAAAATTGAATTATCCGATTAAACTACTTTTAAATTCTTTTTTATTTATAATAAGTATTTTATTTTAGTTGTTATTATGTAGGCTACTGGAATATATAGAAATAACTTCCCTGATAATTTTACTTATTTTTATCCAAATAATAGTATTTACTTATTTTTTTAATTTTTATTATCCATAGAGAATTTTGAATGTTGAAAACATTTAATAATAATTTAATATTTTTTATAATCAAAACTATCTAAACTCCAGCAAATCGATAGGATGAAACAATTCATTGTAATCCATTGGCATAATTTTTATTTATTTAAGTTATCGAAGGACCAGAAAAAAGTTAATGAAAGTGAATTACGCTATTTAAGTTTATGTATTGATTTTAAATAATCGATCACTGGAAATTGATGAAACACAGTTAAGCAATTTTTATTTTTTTAAATATAAAATGGGAAAAAAACCTATGAAAAAATAATCTTATGTCTACGTCGTTGTACCTCTTCTTCCAGTTTCACGTCCAATCGAGTCAAGTAATGTAATCTATTCCGTTAAGAAGATCCGAAAATACAAATTACCTGCTGTAGTACGCAACATACAATAAGAACAACATGAATCTATTTGAAGTTTAAACCTACGTCATCTACTTAACAAATATGGTAACTTTTATGGTCTATTTCAGACATTCAAATAAATTCAACAAAAGATTGCAAACCTTTCACGAAATCTTTAAGAAACGTTCATTACGCTAATAAGACATTTCTTAAATAAGGAGTAGGAAAACTTGTTATCCAGTCCTTATGTAACGCTCAGCATGAATTTATTTTCCATAAGGCTGTTCCATGTTGGAGCTTTTTTTCCCTTTTCTTTATTTAACAGTTTATTCTTCTTTATTTACAAAGCTCTAATTATAAGAAATATGTGATACACCTTCAGTAATTCAAAAGTGATTTTAAAGCAAAACACCGTTAAAATATATGTGGTTGTTTTAAAACATTATGGTTTTTAAAAATTATGCAGTTTGCAAAGTTATTATATATATGATTTTATATTTCTAAAATAAAAATGTAATTTATTGTTTTAAATATTTATTATTTTCTTAAACCATAATTGCATCATCTCAATTCCAGACTCCGATTAAGTTGTTAAATTTTTCATTAATCAAAAACTTTCATTAACTGAAAATTTTTTTTAAAATTAATATTAAAACAGATTATAAGTTAAGAAATAAAGAATTCATTAGGATAAAATAATTAATTTAAAATTTCATTTCATGTTATTAAATAATACTTGTAATAAAAATATAATGAATATGGAATCATAATTAATTAAATAAATCGATTCTATTTTACTTGAAATAAATTAAATTTGTTATGTTGTTAAATATATAATATTATAATAATCATCATAAGAAATGGAAAATAAATTAAACCAAATTAATCCATAATCTAACTTAAAATTATTTAAAAATGCATATTTCACAACACATATCGACTACTATTTTTTTCCTACATGTAAAATAATTACACTGTTTATTTTCTCTACTGCGTTATTATTTTCGAAAGCTGAGGACATTACAATATGCGTTTAAATTATTACTAAACATTGAATAAATTACTCATAAAAATAATATTATTCATCAATAGGGCTGTTTTTTTAACAACATTAACTGGCATACAAAAACCCTTGGGGAAAACTGATATAGTTATTCAATAAAGCATAGTATAGATTCATTCCAAAAATAAAAATTTCACATGGTAATCTTTAGGAAAATGATCAATAAGGAGTACTGAAATGCTGTTATAAATTATTTCTAATTGTTATCTATGACTTTAAAAAGTTAAGCCTTGTCTGGCACTTTTTTCTGTCGCAAAATCTCTTCATAGCAATATAATTTATGTTGGTTGATAAATGCTCAAGCTAATTACCCTTTAAATAACAATTTTACTTATTTTTTCTCTGTTTGGCAAAAAAAATGAGCGTTTTTGATAATTTTAAATTTTTTTGTAGATCGGTATAACCAGGAACCTAAGTAACGTGTTATCATTTGTTTTAGCTTGGAACGCGTAGTAGCTTGTAGTAGTAGCTTGGGAACGCGTTCAGCATTTTTATGTTAGAAAAAAACTTTATTCGAAAAAATGATGAGTCAGAAATTCTTTTTTGCTTGTTATTTTAAGATAATATGGCAGTTCAACACTAAATATTTAATGTTACAAAAAAAAATAACTTCGAAAATTATAGGAAAACCTAAAAGCAACCTCAGAAGTCAAATCAGCAGTATGTCTGATGATAAAGAAAAAAAATTATAAACTTTAAGAAAGAATACATTATCTTTACAATTTACAACCTTGTTAAAAGACTTTGAATAAATTAATATCTTTTTGAACAAACATGCTTCAAAATACCGCTGATTTGCATACTATTTATATAAAGCTTTTTGTAAAATGGGAATTCTTTGAAAAATTAAATAAACATTGTAACTGATTTTCCAAAATCATATCAGTCCAGAAATTAGTGTATATGTTATGTTTAATGGGATTAATCGACTATTATTAATAATCGATGAGTATAATAAATGGCAAAATTTATTAATCTATTTATCTTATTGACCGGTTAGATATTAATCATAATAGGCTATTATTAATACCAAAGGCAGTTATCATGATTAATGAGCAATTACTTATATTAACCTCAATAAATGTATTTACTTCAAATATTCTTTTCTGCGTTAATTGAAAGAGATCTATTAATATATTATGAATTATTATCCAATGTCGGAGTTTGCCAACAAAATTTTAGGCGTGATATTGCTATTTCATGTTGACAGTTAATTTCAAAAACAGAACATAGATGACAGCTTAAATTAGTGATTTTTGACGTCAAGATCATTTTAGATATTCCAATGAATTTCTTTTCCGCATTTGATTCTTAGTAGATACTACTTGATTTATTTTCTCAGCTTCCGATATATTGTCTTAAATTTAAATGCAGTGAAAAATTAACTCATTCTGGCGAAGAATATCAATCTACATCGTAAACCCAAATACTTTCTCTTGGTCATTATTTACACAATAGAAAATCATCAGCGATTTAAAATTTTCTTGGAATAATGAGAATTTTTGTCAAATTTTTGTCATTTATCTCTTAATTTTATATATTTTATCTGTAAATTACATACATGATCTTTGATTCTCATTCATTTAGCTTTTACTTTCTTGTTAAAACAAAAAATATCTATATATTTCTTAAAACACATAATCGCTTTCAAAAGATTCATAAAAGCAAATATTTCCCATTTTTAGAAAACAATTCCAAAATATATATAATGTCAAAATTTTAGCATATATGAAGCCATTTAACTGCTTATTCTATAAGTAATCCCTTTCGGTCTGTAGTCAGCATATCACAGCATCAATCATATTGTTTTTATTCATGTACTTTCTGTCTTTCGAATAAGAACTGCTTATGTCTGCCATTTCTGATCATTAGATAAAATGTGTATGTCAGAAGGTAATCTCTGATATCAAACATGTTCCTAAATTCAAAAATAAATTTAGTCTCATTTTCTTTTTTTTCAAATAACACGAAAATTTGTTACAACTCAGTATTGTTCAACAAATTAAAACTATAAAAAAGTATCTATATTAAACCAGTTTATGTCATCTAATTATAATACACAGAATAAAATAACCTCTTTTACAATCTAATATGAAAGATGTTCACATTTCTTAACTCTTGCATTTTTAAAAACAGTATGAAGTTATATCAATAATAAAATTTCTACATTAATGCCATATCAGTGCCATGATTAAAAATTAAAATATAAATGGATTTAAAATTGAAATGGCTTCACAATTAACTGTCGAACATAATTTTAAACATCATTTAAAAACATTGTAACATAAAGAAGGATACATTTTTTTCTTAAAGAAAGAATGATTTTTTTCACTTTCTAAATGAAAAAAAATCAAAATATTAATGTTTAATTGTAAGAAAGTTATAAAAATATGTGCGCATTTAGCTTTTTCAATGAAAGTCGTTACTTGTTAAGACTGAAGAAAACATATAATTTTTCTATCAAATAAATTTATATGTTAATTATTTTATGGTTGCCTGCATTCTACTTTTGAGTCAAGAAAAAGCTAAAATGTTTTAAAATAGTTGAAAGTTTAACCCCTTGTTCATATATGCAAAATTTTAGACAATTTTCTTATTAATTTATTGTAAGTTTAATATAACTTTCAGCATTCCCAAATTAAAGCACAAACCAAATTTATTACTAATATTACTTATCAATTATACAACAAATTTAAACTGCACTCGTGACATTTTAAGAAGAATGACAGTGAAAATTAGGCTGTTCTAAAAATTCTGAAGTATAAAAGGTATATTCATATCATAAATGATCTAAACTGCTATCTGCATCCTGTATCAGAAACAAAAATTGCTTTTCACATCCTGCATTAAAAATGGGAAAATAATTCTCAAAAATTTTGTCTCGATATTCTTACATCAAGGCATTTTTAGATCTTATCACCTGTTGAAATGACTGTATAGTAATTCTAAACGTTATTCTAAAATACAAATTAATGTATAGAAATTACCACGCATACTATCGTTCCTAAAAAGTGACCTTAGATTTTTAGTGATAACGATTTCAA
>JAOUZG010000143.1:56113-82116 GCA_026289955.1 Argiope argentata
AACAGGAACAAGTAAATAAGAAATTAAAATAGATTTTATCTGTTTCTTTCGATATTAATATTAAAATTTTCGGATTAATAAAGCTCATTGGAAATTTTGATATAAAATAAGGCAATAATATTTGGGCAGTGATTATTTTTTTAAAGATTTTGACTACTAACTAAATACTTTTACATAATAAATAAAACTTCTGTTTACAATCTTCTCATTTTGCCATTATGAACAAAAGATGATGTACAGTGGCGTGACTAGAATCATATGTCATATTAACGTGACTTTTTGTTATGTGTGTTATGACATTCTTGTAATTATTTATAAATGATGCTCAAATATGCTTAATGCATCAAATATGTTATGCTAAATTTTTCAAAGCCTATGAATTTTTATTGCATAAATTTAGTTTAAAACACCATGTTCTTTTAGTTTTCATATTTGGTTGATATTCTAAAACTGATTAAAGAATAATATATAGAATTCATCCGCTTTTACATAAAATAAAATGTCATTTTTTTAAAGATATAAAAGCTTGAAATTCCTTATGCTTGAAGTATTAATTTCTGAAACCGTATAAGCTCTATACGAATAAAAAGATAAAACAACGATAATATTAGCTACGAAATATCATTAATTTTTTTTTATCTTACTTATTTATGAAACATCCTTAGACTTTTTATGGAATAACAAACAATAATAATTGTCAAATGTTTATTTTTCTAAAGACATTTCCATAAAATTTTATACTATTAATACCATGGAAATCATTTTTAAATAGTTTTTTTACACATAATCATTTTGCATATAGTTCTTAGTATACGCATCTTTTAATGAGCAATTATGTTAGCTCATATGATGGAAAGAATTTATAAAAGAGTCCATAAAATTTAACTTACCCACTTTTTACATAGAAATTTAATTTTGTGGTCTAGGAATAAAATTTTTAAACATGTTTCGAAGCAATATTTTACTCAGGGTGGGTAAAAGAAAAATAACTTTGCACTTTGAATATATGCACACTATTGCTCAAAGAAACTTAACCCTTCACAAGGTAAAATCGCCAGTGGCATAAAAATAGGAGGACAAGGATTTAGATGCTCTAAATGCAAGTTCTTGGAGAAAGTTGAAGATAATTCTTTTGTGTTTAAGTTTTAAAAACCAAAATTCAGAAATATGAAACCCAAAAGAGATTCTGAAAAATAAAGGCACTCTCTTGGACACTATTTATTCATGCCATATCACTAGAAATTCTACATCTATTTATCTGGTCGAAATTATTAAAAAAAAATCTGAATTTTTAAATCCAGTGGATCCATGGTCATCAACACTTGTAAAAAATGATTAACTTTTAATCTAAAAATTTTTTTAACACAATGGAGGGATAAATTCAACTTTATAATGCTTTTATTATCATGCCAGAATATGATGTTGCTTTGGGGATGAGTCTTTTGGCGTCAACAAAAATCCGCTGGCGAAAAATAAACTTTTTATTATTTGCACGAGTATCTCAAAACAACATCTTTTAATAACGTTTTTCTATTACATTTAAAAAAGCTCTGACTTAAAAAAAATAAATGAATGACTACCGCAAATAAAACCTAGAAAGATGTCAATTTGATCACGCGATTATATGAAATGAAATAAATAGGAAATGGGATATTTTTTAAAAACAGTAAATGCGAGACAAAGTCTTTTTGGACCGTTTGTAATTCTAAAGTGACTCGTTCGATGAAACAATTAAAATGAATTAAAATATAATTTAACCTGCACGAGCACGCGGTGCTTGGCCGTTCAAGAAATGATGTTCTGACGTGATACATCGAAATATGCATAGCAGATTTCGTTTTATTATTTTAATCATTGTTAGAATACAATTTAAGCCAATTATGTTGCTTCCAAAAGCCTTTACTATCGTTTGTTTCTTATTCATCTCAAAATTTGTTCTTAGATTTTGAAAATTAAAAGAAAAGTTTTTAATGAACCATCTGTCGAAATAAAATTGAGCCACATTCTTTTTGCAACTTTGAAATTAAATATCTTCTAGAATCCTTAAAGCAATGGACAAACTGGATTGGTCACTTAAAAGTTGCTTCTAGAATGTGCCATTGACTTTAAAGAATGGGAAATTCCGTTCTTGTTGGTTGTCACAAGCTTTGATCTTGTGAATGACGTTTTCGTCTACCCAAATTGCATGCCATTTGATGACTAGTAGTCGTATTTTTGACGTCAAACCTGTGCCTGCGATGCATTTTAAGTGTCTTCCCGATTGTTGCCAAACTGTAGTAACCAGTTTGCTTTATGAGAAGCCAAATTTTAAGAGTTGGGGAAGTAATCTTGAAATAAACAAATTAAATGTAACAGTTGGACAGTGGCTTAGAGTCACGTTTTTATCGTGCGTCACTCGTGACTGTTGATAAGAATGATTAGCATTCTTCAATCGTTGCTTCTTCCGACAACTTGAAGGGGGAGGGAGATGTCTCGTATTACTTTAAAAAGATTTGATTAAAAAGCATTTTTAGATCCGTTATAATTGATTAGATTAATGTGTCTTTCAAAAATTGTGGATTGCAAAATTTAGTCAAGCAGATATATATTATGAATCAAAGTTTCGAATAAGCAATAATTTTTTTACTAAAAACTGAAATAAATCAATAATTTAGTGAAAATAAATAAAGAAGAATCATCTAACTTTTTTATTTTAAAAAGATTTATTTAAAATAAAAGGTTTTATATCTGCTATATTAGAATAGATTAGTGTAAAATTTCAAAAATAAGGGCAACATTAGTCGGCCTAAACAAGTATATAAACACAATTTTCGAATCAGCAATAACTTAACAAAAAAACTGAAAATATTCAATATTTTACTGAAATAACTAATTTATCTAATTTTAATTAGATAAATTAGGAAGTAATTAGATAAAAACTGAAAATAGTCAATATTTTACTGAAATAATAATTCAAAATATAATCTAATTTATCTTATTATTTACTTTGAAATATTTATCAAAAATAAAATATTTTATATTTGCTTTATTAGATTAGATTAAATTAGTGTAGAGTTTCAAAAATATGAGTAACAAAAGTTGGGTCAATTCACAAATTTTTTGTATCATCAATAGCTTAACTGAAAACAGAAATAGTTCAATAACTAACAGAAAATAATTTTAAAATATTATCTAATTTATTATTTATCTGTGTTTGAAATACAGAATTCGTATAAAAGAATATATATAATAATTTTGTTTCTGTAGGATAAATCCATATATTAGAAATCCTGATATTTGAAAATATTTATTCTTATCTATTTATATCATTCACTGATAACATTTGATATAACGATCTTTATTTTTTGTGTTATAGTCTCTTTAACTTTCTTGGATACTGAAACGTTGCAATCTCATGTCCGTAGTCTTATATGATTTTTATTAAAAAGCATTTATAGCGTTGAATTGGTTTATGCTACAAATACGCTCAACTGCATTCTACAATTATTGCTCTGCATATAAATAACAACTGATTTTACT
Source organism: Argiope argentata (assembly GCA_026289955.1). Lineage (NCBI taxonomy): Eukaryota > Metazoa > Arthropoda > Arachnida > Araneae > Araneidae > Argiope > Argiope argentata. The sequence goes on from JAOUZG010000143.1 coordinate 59,633, forward strand.
GAGATAGCATCTAGTCTCGAGTACTTTATCTAAACAAAGATTTAAAAAATCTAATATTGAATTATTACTGATTATTATTCGGAAAGTATAAATTCATATAAAAAAATCATAAATTTAGTAAATCTATAATTCATTTCTTATTAATTAAATCCTTTATTTAAAATTCAACAGTTTTTGACATGAACTTTTTTTAAAAAAATAAAAATTTTGTAGGATTGTTAGTGGGTTTACGGGATTTTTTTAATTGCAAAAATATCTTGATATCAGCAAATTATTTATCTACTGATACTAATTTCTTTTCCTTGCAATTTAGGAATCACTTTTAGAATTAAGCCTGAAATTTCTTGAATTAAGAATCACATTTACATCTTTTAGTTTAAATAAATCGACTTCTGAAAAGGGACACAATTGATTAATATTTCATTTCCTTATGGTATTAAGGGCTTAAAGCTATTTATCTTTACTTTTATGATTTTGCTTTCTAATATATTACAGAAGTTGTTCATTTTTATTGTATCTTGTAGCACGTGTTACGAAATTGTAATTTTATTAAAACTTATAGTATTAATTTCCTTCTTGAGAATAACATGTTATTTATCCATTATAGATTATTTACAATTTTTCTTTATTACTTGCTATTCAATCCATTTATTATTGATACGGCATTGAAGATTTCCTTTTACCAGCTAAAAACTCAAAAGGAATAAAAGATTAATAATAACAGAATTCCTCAATCAAAAGTAAAGGAAAATTTACATAAGTTACATTGAACACTATATTTACAGTAAAACCTTCCGTGCCCCAATGACTGTTTTTCATTATGAAAGTTATTCCAAAAACTAATTTGTTAAGATCTCAAGAAAGAGAATTGACCGCTTGCTATTTAAATGTGAAGATATTCTGATTGAAAAACTGAAGGTCTTTTACTTACGGAAAGAATTTCATAAAAGCCTTGAAATTTCTATTTACTAGGCTGCGTAAATACATTGAAGGCTTAATGTATTTAGAAAAGACGTTCGCGTCGTCTACACTCGTTCTTTGAAGTGGTTTACCTTATCTGAGTTCTGAAACAGTAAAAAGAAAGATAAAAGTGGATGAAACTTCATAATTTCATGAAATATTCCTTATGGAACATGCATAATATGCTTAGGAAGCAAAATTTAATTTTTAAAAATCTAAAAGGCAAAGAAGAGCCTGTAATTCAGGTTTAAGAATGGCTTTTATCTACTTTTTTTAATCAAGCAAGAGATAAAAGGTTATTTACAATTTTCGAGATTAAAATAAACAGTTTAACTAAAGATATTCAAATAAAATTAAGGAAGGGCTATAAGATTTTGGTATTTATGAAAACTTTATATTTATTTTTCCTTTTTTTATATAATAAAAAATTTCTTATTTTTTGTAGATATAAAGATTTTGAATATGATTGGATTAAAGTGTAAAAGTGAAATTATTAAGATGGAAATAGAAATCAAATGATTGAATTTATCAAAAAAATATTAATATAGGAGAAAAATCCATTTTCTTAGATTTTAATGCATTTCCAAAATTTAACTGTAACTGAACTTAAGATGAAAACATTTTGAATTTTCCTGCATATCTGTATTTGAGCATGACAACACAAAATTGCAACAAACTTTTTTTGATGATTTTTATTAAAATAAAACAGTAGCTATTAGGAAAAATTGTATCTAATCCATTAAAGGAAAAAGATGATTTCTCATAAAAATCCAATCAAAATCATCTTATTTGTTTTTTTAAAAAAATACTTATGAAAGAATTAGATTTAGGAAGAGTTTTTTTAAATCCTCACAGGCATTTCATAAAAAGATATCTTTCACAATTTTGTTTATTTCTCTTTGTTGGCTGTTCATATTTAAAGAAAGAAGTACAGTAGTTTTTTTAAATAATGGTACAAACCTGGAGGGGAGGTCGAGAACAATGATACGAATAATATTCACATACCGAGCCTAGGTCGTAATCCTTTTTTAATGATAAATACAGGTGTCTCAATTCAACTTAAACAAGCTGTTTTGTTTCTAAGCTCTGGACTAGGGAAGATATTTCAATGAAATTTTCAACAGAAGTATATTTATTTAAAGCAATCATTTATCGTACAGAAAAGTATGAAATTAAATGACATAAATAAAAGATGAAAATAAAAATTTAATGATGATGTTGTTGATAAATGCAATGCTTAAAAGAGCTGCATTAGTCAAAAGCGATAGATGCTTGACAGCATCGATTTGGCGATTGAGCAAGTTGCCAAAGATGCCAAATATATCATACTCGCGTGTAGCAACTTTTGATATTCAAGCAACAAAATCTTCATCTGGCTTAACTAGAGTCACATAAACCAGAATCTTCAGATGTTCCCAGAAAAAGTAATCTAAAACTTGATAAATTGGGAGATCTGAGTAGCCAAGAGACTAGTCCACCATGTTTTTAATCCATCGCGGCCCAAGAAATGGCTTTCAGATGATCATGCCCCATCATGCTTAAGTCGCATTCGATTACGAATGGAGACAGGAAGATCTTGTAGTACTACCATTGTTGATTGTAACAATGATTGTTACAATATAATATTAAATTAAATAAATGCACAACTCTTAACAATTTATACAAAATATCTTAATTAAAGCAGTATTCTAATTAAAAAAAGAAATAATTTACTTAGAAAGAAATAATTTTGCATTTAGTTTTCATAATTAGAAAATTACTTTTCATATTTTTTTCAGAATATGAAAAGTAATTTTTTCCTAATTATGAATTTTTATAATTACCACTTAATGATGTTTCTCATTTCTGAATTTATAAAGGTGATAATTATATATTTTTGAAATTCAATGTATAAGAATATTTTTTAAATGCCTGGCATGGACTTAAGAATTTTAATTACTACAACACAAAAGAATGTAAGATTGCCTTGATTGGAATTGTAAAATATTATTTCAAATTATGTAAATACAATACACAATACTAAACACAATTTACAAACAATAAAGTTTTTCAAATTTGTTAAATTCGGGAAATAGACATAAGGATAAAATCTATCTATGTATTAGAAAATAACATCTACTTGATATCTGAAATACACATTTCCGAATGTAATCAAAAATTTTAATTATAATTCAAGGTCAGGAAAGTAAAACTTTTCGTCTTAAACAGTGCAAGTAACTGTTGTATCGCACAACACAAACATGAATCAAATACATGTTATATGGCTATCATGCCTTAGATATAGAGATATAGTATATCGATACTTACTTAAGGATGCTTTCCACATTTTACCGTACGAAGAAAAGAAGATTCAAAAAATTAGAGCAAGTCATCAATAAGTTTAAAACAATACTGTGAATATCCTCTAAGAGTACCAGACTTATGGGGAAACTGAACATTAAAGCCTAATTATGCAGCTGTTTGAAAGAATGTTGTCTGGATAATCATTTACTGTGTCAAGATACTAAATTACGCCTACTAAAATGAAATGGAAGGCTTAGTAACCTTTAGAAAAATGTATTGCAAAATGCTTTATTGCTTATTTCACAAGCAATCTTGTTTCTAAGCCACATAACTATAGTTTTGTTAGAAAATATTTTTACAGAAGTGATTTATACAGTTCTAAAATTGAAAAAATAATATGCTTTCAGACAAAAATTGTGCAGTAAATATCTCATATTTTACATATATGCTAATTATATTAGGAATATATATTTTTCAAGTTTATACAGAGAAACAGAAGGATGATCATAAAAGTAATCCTTACTTGAAAGATCTATTAACTTAAATTTCTTAACAAATAATTTTAAAGATATAATATTCAAAAATTGCTAATAAGATTGAAGTTTATAAGGGTATTTAATTAAAGTTCTCTGTATGCCCAAATATTCTGATCTAAGATTTTTTTTAAAAAAATCTGAAAAAATAGCCTTTAAAGTGAATAAATTCAGCTGTACTTTTTAACGTTATTTACATTTATCCAAACTGTAAAATAGTGAAAACAATTTTCAATCGAAGAATATTTAAAAAATAATAAACAAATTGGAATTATATGTTATGAAAAATAGAAAAAAAGAAGAAAATGGTACAAATTTCTGAGAAATATCAATGTGTTTTTTTCAACTCGTTGAGATTTTTTTAAAAAAAAAAAGATTATTTCTGTATCTTTTATAAGAATATACAAATGGAAAATTTCGTTTGTTTCCGAATACAGGATTACTGCGGTTTATTATTAGAAAAAATTAATATTTCAGAAATATATCAATTAGATTAAGATTTATATATCTATCCAGAAATTCTATGTACTAGATGTGAGGAATGTGAATGTGCCCCCCTTTCAAGAAAGGGTTGCGCAAGCAAATGTGTGCATGTGTCATCCTCCTTTGTACTAGCAGTCAAATTTCCGCACTCGGGTACTCAGAAGTTCATACCCTCTTTACAACAGAAAAAGAAGCTACAGCACTTCTTTTTCTGTTGTAAAGGGGACACGTCATCATTATCATCATCATCATTAACACATCGATAGGTTTTTAAAAAAAACATTGTGATTTTAAAAAAAAGAAAATTTTCCCATCTTTCTTAGAAATATGCAAATAGAAAATTTCAGTTATTAAGAGACAGTTATATATATAATCAGTTATTTATATTAATATCTTTATAAGGATAATTTCTTCATATTTAGCATTATAATCAAAGTGCATAAGATGCAAATCAAACATTTATTACATAAATTGAAAATCAAATACTGAATGAATCAATATAAAATGTCTAGTAAAATCTTAGAAAGCTGCATTTATCTAATTACAGTAATTTGAAAACATCCCTAAACGAAAAAAGTAAAAATCGGCTTGAAATATATATAAAAAATTAATATCAAGAAAAGTTTTAATATCCAAAAATGTGTAAAACATCCTTAAGTGCTAAGCATTCAAAATAAAAATTGCGTTGCACGGAGAATAAAACACTAAAAATTTAATGAAATAGAAAAAAAAACGTTGAATATTTCAGAGAATTTTCAATTTGTCAGTAACATAGATTTTAACTTTTCAGTAAATGCGATTATTAATATGCATTTTCGAACAGTAATTCGATTGAAAATAAAAATTCGACCCTGGATCTAGATTCGTAAAACATTAAATATAGTGATTATCTAAATATGATAAAACATAAATCTGGCAGGATATTTAATACAAAAACTTCCTGGTATAAAACGAAAAAAGTATTTTAATTTAATCTAGGCAAGAAATTTTCAGCAAAAGTAACAATTAAAAATATTTTATCCTATCTTACGTTAATAGAAATTTAATTTAAAATTCTTCGTCATCAAACAATCTTAACTGTTCATGGTTTTCGAATATCGATTAGCCTTGGCACGTTAGCGACTAATCAAAACGCTTATTGAACAATAAGTTCAATTTTAAAATTTATCACAAGTTTAATAGTTTAAAGTAAATTTTATAGTTTCAGTTTTGTTAAATAAATTAAAAACTCAAAACTAGAAGTTTCAGCAAAATTATTTATTCACAGAATATTTAATTTTTAATCGTTGAATTTTTAAAACCTTTAATGGTAGACTTATTTATTTATTAAATATAGTTACAAACTCATTAGATAAAAAATCGTGAATTACTAATAAAATTCAATTTGAACAACGAAATAATTGAATTATTAATAATAATTTTGTTCTTTCTTTTCTGATGCTTATATAAAAAATATCAATAAATAAGTTAACGATTCAATTTTCAACAAACACAAAAATAAATAAAAAATTAAAAATCGATACTACAATGATCTTTTATTTGTAAACCTTTATTCTCACATTTTTCTATAACTTTTAACCTATAAAGGCCAGTTTTTTTATTTACAACAAGCTGGTGGGAGTTTCGAAAAATATCCGAGTTTTATAATTTTATGTTATTTTAAATATTCTTATTGAAGGAAATATTCAGATTTTTAATCATTAAATATGATTATAATTTAGTAATAAAATAAAACAATGATTTGAATTGGCAATTCTCAAATTATTATTTGTGCTGTGTACAAAATATTAAAATATACACATTTAAATTTCCAATTAGCCATTAACAAATTCCTTGCAAGATGTTTCCCTCTTTTAAACCTGATTGAAAGCATTTCAGTGTGATTGAGTCACACGAAACGAATTATTTTCTTCAAGGAAATCATGTTTTCTCAATTACCTCTCATTTACTTACGAAAGATATTTCTACATATCATTAAAGATATAAATAAAAAAAATCAAATTTACAATTTAAATTGATTTTTTTCAACCAGTACATATCTGGAAATAGCAGCAACAGGTATTAAGTTCAAAACTTTTCACTTCTAATTAGCGTTGTAATATGATTCTTTTTAAATACGCTGACGTATTTTATGCGCACTGGAATCTGTTACATTAGTTTAATATTGATTTTATCTGATTTGATAAGTTGATTTCTGATTCTTAAAGTTGCACATGAGTTTAATTATTGCAATTAAAGATTTGATTAATGATTTGATGATGATAAGAATTACTCATTGATATATGTTCTATTTAGCCGTACCTAATACTTCTTCCAATTGATTTGATCAGTAAATAAAAGCATAATTGCTCTATCTGTAATCTAGAACTGTATCATTTCTGCTGTCCACAGTGACGTCATAGGTATAAAGTAAAGCTAAAAAATGTTTTTACCTTTTTGCGTTATAATTTTTTTCTTTTTTCTTTTAAATCTTATATTTTTATTTTAAGCTTTAGATATATGATAAGCAAAAAATCGCATTAGCTTTTAAATAGCTATTACTATATAATAAAAAACAATCAGCTATTCAAAATACTAAAAAAATAGTTTTTTCTATTATTTTAATAAAAATGAGAAAACGAAAATTTAAAATAGATAGTTTTTGATTTACAACCCAAAAAATGCTAACAAAATCTATTTCTAATCATATTAGATTAAAACATTCTCTAATTTCAAATGTTTGTAATGGCAATCACGTAAATTGTTTATCCATATCATATTTTAAAAAAGGTATAATTAAATACTTGAAGAAAATTAATTTAATAGATGGTATGATTAATTAGTAGAATTAAGAAAACATAAACAGAACTCAGATTTCTGAAATGAAAGTTAAAAAAAAATCTCTTTTTAATATCATCGATTAAATTAATGAAATTCATTTTCCTTTTTACTCACTCTTCTCGAAAGTCAGATAATTAATTAGTTAGACTTTCTGTCAGAAAATTTCTTTATCGTGGATATTGCATCTAAAAAAGTTTTTCAGTAATTTTTGGAAGATTCAAAAATCAGAAATAAAAACAGAATTAAAAAAAGATGAGTAAAAATAATTTTTAAAGGGTATTTTCGAAAAACTTTTGTTTTTATATATATTTTAAAACTTTTATGCTGAAAAACGAAGAAACATAAATGCAACATAGTTAATCTTATAGTTTGCCATTTTTTCTCATTAGCTCTAAGTTTCATCCTTGACTTGTGTAATAAATTATTACTTGAAGCATTATTTTTAAAAATTAATTTGTTTCAAAAATTATTTTATAGGTAAAAGTTATATTTTTCATACATTTTTAATTAATGAAATTACTTTTTTGGATGCTCCTTCTTTATGTTAAATACCTCAAAGGCAGTAACGATTTCTGATTATAAAAAGAGAGCATCAATTGCTTCCAACAATATTTTCAGTGCAATTGAAAATTTTATCCAGATATTCTGACAGTATTTTTCCAAATTCTTTCATATCCAAAAACGGCAATAATTTTTTGAGGGTAGATGATATTTAAACTATTATTTGTTTCTTATAACTATTTTAAGTGCATAGGAACATGAAATTCTTTCTAAAAACTTGAATTGAATTAATTTAGATTTTGTTTAATTTGATTAATTGAATGAACCTCTTCATCGTCCTTAAAGCGTATAGCTAGCTCGAGTTTAACTTTTGTTGGTGACAGTAACACATTTCATTGGTTTTTTTTACATTTATGACAGTAACACGCCCACGTTTTTCGACATTTAATATTTTTTTAAATGCTTAAAACGCATTGTAAATGTTTACTTGTTTGATTTTTGTTTTTGTTTGTTCTAACGAAAACAGAGGAAAAACAGAAATTTTAGCGAACAGGAAATGACGACGAAAGTGTTAATATATTTCCAACACATAAATCAATATAAACAACCTGCAAGATTAACAGATCACTTTAGCCATAATACAATGCAATCCTGGCCCAATACAAAGATAAGACTTAATTGGGGCTTGCTTATCAGCTAAGAGATGCTGAGATCCATTGGCATGATCAAGCTTAAATTTCCATCAGCTATAAAGAGTAATTACCCTTATAGTGCATTTTACAACTTTTGCCGAAATTAATACGTCTAGAATAAGAACCACGTCTTTAATATCCTACGATATTGATGTGTATAGATAATTTTTAGAAGATAGTAGATTAGTCGAAAAATACGATTAATAACTACAAGAAATGATCTAGTTTTCGACAAAAAATTGAATTATATAAAAGCAGTATACAATTAGGAAAACTGATAAAGAAAATAATTGAAAATCTTTAAAAAGGATCTTTTTAATTTGATAGGGAAAAGTGGGGTAATATCAAAAATTGAGTAATTCTGTGTTCAGATAGTAAAAAGAACAGAAAATAGCCAGGGATAATCTGCTTATATATAGAGAGAGAGACATAGAGCTTATAAAAATCATAAAAGAGAGACATAGAACAATCCTCATCGACTTTGAAAATCTCGTATTTATTAGAACATTATTAAATGTTAATAGAAATCAAATTAATCAAATAATTGAATAATAGAAATCAAAGTTTTTTTTATAATTTTGAATTTTCAGTATTTAAGGTAAAACTCTTTTTCAAAGCTATAAAAACAATTTGCATCTGCAAATGTTGTCAGACCATATTTCGAAGAAAGAGATAAAATTTTATTAAATAGAAAATTACCTCGTTCTTTTAAGTTATTTATCCATTTTAAACCGAAATGAGATCTGATGAATAATCAAATTGTGAATGAATAACTCTGTGCAGTTGGAAATAGATTCACAGCATCACACCATGCAATAAATAAATAAACAAAGAATGTTTTGATAATTTTATAGATTCCTTGTAATTTTACGCGACATATTTGAAAGAAATTTTCACAATGGATATATAGCTAGTAACGCGTTGCTGATTTAAACTGGAAGAAAGTCAAAAAATGCTTGAAAAATGTATGGGAAGTTTTGAAAACTACATTGCCATCGAAAAATAGAATCTGCAATTTAGAAGAAATAACTAAATCAATAATCTAAAACTTGTAATAGTATATTAGGAAAAAAATACGACACAGCTTTACGCCTTAAAATCCTCGAAACTATAAATAAAGTTACAAAGTATCTCTGTATTCAATGCTATTAAATTCATTTTCTTGTATTTCAACATTACCAAATAAGTTTCAGCGAAACTACAACAGAATTTAAGCTCTAAACATTTGTAATGCGTTTAGATATTCAGCTTTCTTTGATGAGACATAAAATTGATGTACTTGAGAAGTAATGTATGAGAATGCTAAGTGAATCTTAATTTGTATATCTAAAATTTGTTTAATAAAGCTCATTATTTTAATAACTTTTCATTATTTTAGTACAATATGTGATAAGTAAACCAAATCGGATTAATATTTTCTTTATGTTTATAGAGATCATAAAAAAAGTACCTTTACTCTTTATTCACAAAATTTTAGTTAAAGGCTTATGCGCAGATCCCCTCACTCATTGCTCAAAATACCCAGCATAACGCGCAAATATACTTTTTAGAAGATTGATTTTTTTTAAACTGTCAACAAGAAAAAAAATGAGCTGATCATTTTTTTTTCTCATTTCACATTTAATAATTGCACTTAATGAATATAATAAAATATTCAGTAAAAAATTATTACTAAATTTCATTTTACAAACCCCTCTATTTTGCCTGAATGTTTGCTGTAGTCTGGTGCTTTACATACTAATTTTCTTTGGGTTGATTATTATTTGTATTAAAAATATTATTTTTTTGATTATTATTGATATTTCTTGCTTCTTATTTACATAACTAATAATAGGGTGATGAATGCATTCTAAATTATTTTTTTAATACTGAGTAGAAATAAATTATTTCAAAATAATGGATTTTTATTCAAAAATTTTGATTTTTGTAATAATTGCATTGTTACTGATGTTTGAGTGGTGATTTTTCCTTTGGGCCACATGACGATTCATAGTTGCAATTTTCTCTTTTTATGGACTAGAGTTTCTTTTGAAACGGATCTTTATGATTACTTATATTAAAGATGTATTTATGTTTGTACGTGTGTTGTTGAACTATCACGCTTGGCGCATATACCCTTATATACTTATGTAATGCACTTCGGGGCATTTTCTTCGAAATTGCAATCAATTATAAACTAAACGAAATTTAATATTCCACATGACACATTTTAAGTTCTGGAAATATTACAGTGCAAATGAATTTTATATTTTCTTAAAATTAAAAAAAAAACTGTCCTTTCAATGATATCAACTTTTTGCCATATAAATTTTTCTACTTTTAATCAATTTAATATTTTAAACAGTTTTTCCCAATATTTATATATAATGCAAAACCAGAAATGTTAAGGAAAAAAATCAAAGTTATTGTTAAAAGTAATTATTAAAGTTGCAGATATTTTTTTCGTTTATATTTTATAATCTAAAATATTATCGATATTTATACAAAAAAAAAATACCACGAAACATGAAAAATAATAAAATTAAAATTCTCTTCTTAACACAAATCTTTATTGACAAAGTATATTTCAGGAAAACAAATTTTATATATTTTCTTAATTGTCAACTTTTTAAAGTTTTAAATTCATATTTAAAATACTATTAACATGTAGAAAAATAGGAAATTTTACATTTATTTAATTAAGTTACAATGTTAAAAATCTAAGAATAACATTACGTAGGAATTTGTAATAATGCATAAATTGGTTTTAGCGAAGTTGATCAAAAATGACGTAAATGTTTAGTAAAATAAATAGAGGAGATAAAGCTTCTAAAATTGTATAAATCATATATTTATCAAAAACTAAAGCATAATATATTGTTGAAAAACTATTAAGATAAGCTCAAAATTTAAAAATATTGTGAGAACAAAGTATTGATCCTTATGAACCAGTTGTTTACCAAAGATAGTTCATGCTTACAATATTTTTAAACTTTGTACAAATTCTTTTTTTTTAAAAAATAGTAATAAAATTTCTAATTTTTGATTTAACAGATAAGAAAATAAAGTCTTTAATTTATAAGCTTTTTAAAATACACAAAATAAAAAATTTCTCATTTTTCAAAAGAATTATATACGTTTCCATTTAGCCCCCAAAAAATAATAATGAATTTGAAAAAGTTTCAACAAATAAATTTGAGAATTATTTATGAAATGTTATTCCAATAGGTAATTAGACTACAAATGGATGAGTAGTTGACTATAGTCAAAAGGAAATTAGAAAAATAATTTTCACAATCATTTTTAAAAAAGAAAATTTCCTATGGATATCCATTCTTTTAAAAAGGGCAGCCTAATTCCGCTTTTGCATTTCTACGGATTGAATTTCTTAAGATATCCTATATCTCCAACGCCGGTTCAAGGCAAGCATTCGAATTGGGATCAAATTCTTTGTAATTACACCAAGGCCATTTAATCACAGAAATTGAGAAATCTCGTCGAGCGTACCTTCCCTTCGGATGGCCTCTTTTGTCTAACCGCAGACTGGGATTCCCCTGAGATCCCTCTGTGGATTACGAAATACGACCTAACTGGAAGAAAAAAAAAATCAGGAACAGATTTTAACGAAAAGTGCGAAGTATATTCAGCTGGATATTGTATACGTGTGGGCCTAAGCATTTCACTTTCACTCACGACGCCCTTTTTGGCCTCTTGCTCAATTCTTTCCCCCAAGATCATTTCCTGGTAGAGGTCACCGGGAGGGGCCTATGGTGGGGAGAATGGTCACAAAACTCCATTTCTGTTATTGCTTCCGTCATATGTTCACTGGCGGGACTTCTGTTTATTGTTAGGCAATTCATGGCATGCAAATTATCTGCTGCTCTTATCAAAAGACAAATGTGTCCGTGACACTAGTTTTCGAAAATGATTTTAAAAAGAATGTTTTCCCGGAAAATCGTTGTTTTTGACTTCTTCGGATTATTTATTGGTCAGCTTTTTTTATTGTAAATTGATATATATTAAAATAATAAGAGGGACACAAAAGATTTCGACACATATTCAAAGTTATTCATTTCTTGATTACACTCAGGAAAATCAGATAAATTATTCGGATTTAGGCCCAATTCTTATTAATATTTGTTGGGATCGGATTGCACAAGCCGTAAAAGGATAAATATTTTTATTTGATTGAAATTATAAGAATAAAACTAATAACAGGTGTGGAGATTCAAATTATTGAAAAAATAATTTCGTTTTCGCATAGTAAGTTATTGTTGTTTCTTATGGCACTTACCATGGACAAGCTCCCTGAGGTAGTCAGCGATTTTAGCCTAAACAACGTCTCTTGTTTTGTAGTAGCGCCAACTAGGGCCAAGAATACGATTTTTGCTACTTTCCTTATCACATTCGCTTACACGGCTTCTTTTTACAGGAGGACAAATTCACACATTTTATAGATAGAACACAGAAGAACAACTATGCCTGCATCGGGATTCGAACCTGGAGCCTACAACACATTGAAAACGCTCTGCTCCTATGCTAGAACGCTGGCTTTCGTATTGTGTGAATATGATAGTAATTTCTAAGTAAACATTCTCAATTCTCAATTGCATTTTTAAAGATATTTATTTCACAGAAATATCATTAATTTAAAGAAATATTTATATTTTTGAGCATTTAAGAACAAAATGAATTTTTGAAATACTGATATCTTTCCAAAATATTTTTTTTAAATAAACAGGAAAACAAATGACCTCCTAATTACTGGATTAAATTTGAACATGACAATGCTTTACATCGATTCTAGTTGTATGATAATTGTGTTCCCAGATTTTAAATTGTGGTATACAAGACGATAAAAATATAACTAAGCTTTCTACTGAAGAAAAATTCATTAAGTTTTTCTTTTCAATTTCTCAGATGGTTCGATTTTATCAAAACATCATTTTTTGAAGCCACGCCCAATATATGATTTTTTTAAAAAATTTGAAAGCTAGAATCACTGTGACATTTTGTGATAAGACACAGCCATAATTTTTCGCATAGAATAATTTTCGAGTAGTACGATAAGCAAGATTTCACTCATAAATATAGAATTATATATGATTGTGCGGCCATTACTTTTACTGAAATACATTGTGTTCGAAGCTGATCCCATGCTACTTATTAATCAGTCTATTTTAATCTCAAGAAATAAACTGATAACTGATAGCTTTTCTATTGTGTTCCATGAATATGAATAAGATCTACGTCTTTTCGATTTGAAGATAATTGGAAAGATATTTCAATTTCTAATTTAAAGATGATTATTCTTTTGATTTGCATATAACAATGGAAAGAAAGTGTTAAAGTTGGAAAAAAAAAAGCAAAACCGCATTGTTTTCCCAGAATAGTGAGAAAAAAAATTTAAAACATTAACTAAAGATTTATGTGTTTTAGGACTAAAAAAATAACATTAGTTCTTTGAATAAGATTTTAAAGTTAAACAAAACTTCCACACTTATCAAATATTGTTTTGAAAATAATGAACAGACGCCGATAAAGATCTTTAAATTTCCTTTTAGCTAAAAGTGATAAACAAAAAACATTTCGAAATAACCTCTTCCATGTTATTAATTAAAAACAAGAGATATTATTTTAAAACGAAAATGAAATCTTGTAAAGACTTCAACAGAATAACATACGAAGAGGATTTATTCATTGACATATGAAGAACACATGGTCTAAAAGACTTGGATCATAGCTGAACAAAAGAATAACATACAGAAGTAATTAAGTGTCAAAGAAACATTACTAAGACATATATTCAGTATTGATAATGGATTGTTGATTTTCCCTGTTCTCAAGAAGAAGAAAAAATAACAATGGACCATAAATGGAGACAAAATGTATATGCTTTGGCGGCCAATTAATACTTAAGAACTTCCGGCTTTCTTTAAGATATTTTCTCAGATCTGTCGAAACTGCGCAGTTAAAACAAAATGTGTTTTTTGCTTTGAGAAAAATTCATAAAAAAACAATTAGCGCAATTCCTAAAAAACAATTCCCCAATTTAACAACTTAACAATAGTAACGTAAGATGCTAACTAATTTTTTTTTCATGGAATGATTTTGTTAATTATATAACACTTTTTAAATAAGAAAACCAACGAAATCAGAAGAAAAGAATATAAACTGTAAAAATAAAATCAAGAGAAGAATAAAAATGAGACTTTTATTATTCGGACTTTATAAAATATGGGCATTTAAATCTTAAAAATCGAGTTAATTGAAAATATGCAATGTTCCATCTGTTTACAACTTTAATCATAATTATAAATAAAATCAGAGCCAACGCCGCTACGTCACTACACCCACTAATTATTATCTAGAAATTTTCTTATCTTCATGTCTGAATTGAAAGCCCCGATGGTTTTTAATTTATCAGCATGCAATTTTTAAAACAACACGAGGCTTTTTTAAAGGCGAACCTTGCAGCTTTAAATAGCGATCAGATGAAGAGAGTGATACCTGAACTGACTACACCTCTCCAAATTTTCACTCCACACCAGCTGAATGATGTTTGACCTCTACTGATTTAATGGTCACCAACCCGCTTACACGAAGAATCTTCTGTGGAATGGATCTCGAACCAGAAAACCCCTCGGTTCCGAACCCGGGACTATCATGGACCCATAAAGCCGTTGGATTATGGATTAAAAGAAAATAAATCTTAAAAATTATAACAATCCGAATCAATTGATTGAATTCTTAAATTTCTGGTCGAAATAATATCATCTTTAGAAATTATACACAGTGTGAGAAAGATTACGTTCCTTCGTTGTTGTTGTAATTGCTAATGACACTTGCCAGTGGGTGATTTTATGCCGAATTATCGTCTCTTGTTTTTGAAGTAGCTCCAACAAGGGCCAACGGTACGACTTTGCTACTCACTCACCACATTCGCTTGCTCAGCTCCATTTTACAAGGAGGAGGGGCACATTCACACGCCTCACAGATCGTACACAGAAGAACAATCATGCCCTAACTGGACTTCCCAGAACACGAAGACGAGCTACCTCTGTGCCAAGACGGCGGCATGTTCCTTCGTTCATAATTCTATTAAAATTATCTTATATCTGCACAATTTTTTTAAAATTTTATTATAATTTAAGTAATTTGAATGCAAAAAATATATGGTATAAGGAATGCAC
This sequence comes from Argiope argentata, assembly GCA_026289955.1. Classification (NCBI taxonomy): domain Eukaryota; kingdom Metazoa; phylum Arthropoda; class Arachnida; order Araneae; family Araneidae; genus Argiope; species Argiope argentata. Next base: position 75,077 of record JAOUZG010000143.1, read on the forward strand.
TCATACATGCGTAGTAAGAATGCGTATTATTATTTTTGTGAATTTATTGTGAGAATATGTTATAATTAAATTTTTTAGTTTTATGAATTACATATATTTATATTTCTTATGAAGGAGAAAATATATTTCAAGAAAATTTAATATAAACAATCACATCATATCTGAATTCATTTTGATTAAATATTTTTTTAAAAAATTATACATGATTGAAATTATATTTCAGAAATTCTGTATTTAGTGAGAAAATTGATTAAATATACATACTTTTAATATCTAATATATCTATCATAGCCAATAGATTATTCACTAGTTATCTGTCATTAAATTTTGAAAGTAAAATATTTATTACTTTTTTCCAATAGAATCTAATTAAAATATTAAGTATTTGTTCTTTTAAAATCAAATACATTTTATATACGTGTGATTTACTTTTTACTATATAATGATATTAAGTATGAAAATGAAATGCATAAAAGATGTCATAATGAATCAAACATATTAGAATACTGTAAATGTTTTATTGAACAAGCAAAATGGATTTGTAGTAGCAATGTCCCGTCATGTAAAATTTAGATTTCCTTAGATTAAAATATATCAAGTGTCTCAAAACGCAATATTTAAAAGCAAAAGGAAAGATATTTCATGCTACACTGTAATGTACTGATATTTTATGCTAAAATTACAAATGGAACTTTCGAAATTATGTATGTTTAATCATCGTTGGAAACTTAGTTACAATGATAAAAAAAATTACATAGTTACAGACGAATTTTCTAGACAGTTAATTCCTTTCTTATCTCATCCTTTAAAAACAAATATCAAACTTTATAAAATACGATATTCAAATAAAAGAAGTTATTGAGACTCTTCCACTGAAGTAATTTACCTAATTGACTTTTAAAGAGACTTTCAAATGATGTCTCCTCTTCTTTTATCCTTTTAAAGAATGACGCTGAATACAATACTTTCTTCATCCTATGATTTACAGACTCAGACGTTGCGCAAGGTTGGTCAAGAAAAGAACACGAATGTTAGATGCATTTAGCATTGACCCTTCTCAAAGACGTTTCTTTTTTTCCATCTCAGAGGTTGTTGAGGTTCATTTTGGTGGCAATTCTCCTCGCCGTCTGATCCCAAATGCAGAAAGGACGATAAGAAGGAATAAGAAATGAAGATAGATAATTAACTGTTAATGAACGTGCTGCGGTTACTGAAGGATTGTTATTGGTGAGAACGTGACAGTTAATTTATAGCGGCAATCGAACAATTAAGAGATTAAGAAATATATCTGGTATTGAAAGTGATGTTTTTGTTGAATTTGCCATACATAAAAGAAAAACAAAAATAATATTAGAATTAAAATTTGAAATTCGACATTATGAGACAATCTAAATCGTTACTAATATATATATATATGTATATAGTTTGTTCGCATTTTCAATAATTAATAAAATACTTTTTATTCATCCAATCAAGTTCAAATACATTATTTTAAAGTTGTAGTGAATGGCACTTTATTTTAATGCAGTTTTTTAAAATATTAATACATTTATTTGGTTAATTTTTCATAAATCTTCATTTCCCCGTCACCAAATAAGAAACGAATTCAGTTAGTTTTTTCATCACACTAATCAGGTTAAGCTTTACGCGTTTTCGGCCGATTATTTCACACGATTTTGTTTATTTTCTTACTGTTTGGTGCATTTAAAATTAAACGTTGTTAATTAAACGCTTTTCAAGATTTATTTTGTATTTTTGAAAAAATAATTCCAGGTAAATAAAACTAAAAATTTCTAATTTGCATCGCATTACGCAACTGGCGTAGAAAATACACACATTTGCATTGGTGTTGAAAATTTACGCATGCGACGTGTGTTCAGATTTATTTATATGGACTTGACTTTTGTTTTGGCCAGGCATAATTTGTTATTTATATTCATTGTAAATATTTAATTAAAAGTAACTGAAATAAAATTTTGCTTTTTTTTACCTAAATAGGAATTGGCTTAATTTTTTTTTAATATTACTTGAATATCGTAATATCAAGATAATCAAACTGCTAAATGCAATTCGTGTAGATCACAATTTACTTTTCTTGTACAATAAAAGTTGAAAAAATGTAACTAAGAAACTAATTAATGAAAAAAAAAACATTTTAATCAAATATTAATCCAAAGTAATATCTTTATTTCCGACCACTTATCACTCAATATGCTGATGATGTCGTGTCTACTTTACAATAAAAAAAGGGAAGGGTGCTGTATGTTCTGAGGATAAGGATTCCTCAGCCCCCGAGGGCTTAAGTCTGACTTTTAGCTCTTACAAAATATAAACACATTCGGTTGCACAAATCTTTTTTTACGGGAGAGCTCATTCATACCCCTCATAGATAGAACACGGGGAGAAAACAACCACCGCAGGACACGAGCCCGAGAAGCCTAAATCATGGTGAAGGAGCTTACCCTTAGGCCAGCCCCGAATATACAAAGAAAATTAAATAGAGTTAAATAAAGAAAGTGGAATTTGATTTTTCAATTTACTCCAGATATCTGGAATAAATATTCCAGATGAATGATTAAGATAATAGATATATTATGGGATTTTTTAAAAATCTAAATTATTAAGATGGCACATTTCTTGGAATATTTATTTTTAAAAATAATAGACTTTTTAATTTAAATTTCAGTAAATAGTAAGCCTAAACAATACAATACTTTTAGTTGGATTTCGTTGTATTTTGTGTTAATTATAGACAAAGCATTGGATTATCAAGAAATATATTTCATTGTTCGGTAAACCCTGCGATGCGACTGGGGCTGGGCCTAAATGAGATAAAATTTAAGCGACATGTTATTCAAATTATATTTTTGATATTTTCTAAATAAACACTTTTGTGACAAAATTCTGGTGATAGGTAGTGCTGTAATACACATAGAAACATTCAATATACTTCATAAATGTTAAATAATATAAAAAAGTGGTTTTAAAACTGCTTTCCTTTCATGCCCAAAAATATTCTCTAATCGTGAGATGGATGGAGCCGAATTCTCTCCTTCAAACCTGGCGAATTCGTTAGTCTTTGAAGGCAGTGAATGTCCTTCAGAAAACCTTATAATTGGAACTCGCAGGGGGATAATATCTGGAGAAAGTTGAGGTCATGTTATTATAAAATGACGGCTGATCATTGTCTTAACAGTTGCTTTATTTAGCAATCAATGTGAAGAGATTCCTCCTGTAATATCATAATGATGTCCTGAAAACATTCATGCTGTTGATATTTCGGGATTACAAATCTCGCAGCATATTACAGTACTGTCATCTTGTGACGAGAATATTTGGATTCCATTCTTCCATAGTTTCTTCAAAATAACATTGCCCAGGAATAAATGTAGCCATAAAACCAAACCCTATCGCCACCTTCTCAAGATATAAGGAATGTTTGTGGATGGAGTGAGGATTTTCCCAGTCAAATTCAAAGGGGAGTTAATTCGTCGTTTGAGGCAAAAGTTGGCTTCGTCACTTCAAGGAAAGTTATATACCCAAATATAGTAAGGAAATGAAATTCTAAAATTTATTAAGCTCTGAGGTGTATTCTGTAATAGATACATACATTTGATTTTGTAAGGATAAAATTCGAAAATCGATTTCAGACTCTTTGGACAGTGGTATACGGCTTACACTGAATACGCGGAAAGAAACTGACTTTCATTCACTGTCTTTATCTCATTTGCTGGGTGAGAAATATCACCCGAATAGTTTTAACTTTTTAAAAGTTATTCAGTTCTACAGTCAGAAATAGATTGATATATGTTTGTAATAATTTAATTTTTTTTCATCACCGTTCTTGTATACTCCCGCTTTGTGAGTTCACTCTATCACTCTAGATACGTTTTTATATTGGACTAATTGTTTTTACACTCTTTTGATTATGTATTCTTATAATTATATCATTTTCTTGGCACAGCTTGGTCATGTGTAATCTTGCGCCAATAAACATAACACAACCTATCAACCATAATTTGTCTAAAGCGAAAATTGAATAATCTGCCTACTGAAAGAGCAGTTTATTCAGTTTTAATTTTCATTTTTTGTGAGGTTGTTTACTATGCTTTAAACAGCTGCACAATGCATAAAGATCTTTTTTTCTTCAATTAATCTTGTAAAACATAAAAAAAAATATTTTTTAAAATAAATGAAAAATTGTCAGATAAATAACTTCTAATAATTTTCGTTAAGACGAGAGAGAGCGAGAACAAAAATTATATTTCTAGTATATTTTCAGCAATCAAAATATTAGGAATTTAAAGTACCCAAAAATTTTATGAGGGATAGACAATATTATTTTGGTAGATAACATATCGGTCAGTGTATCTTTAATTTTACCATTTCAAATCTGCTGTGCATGAACAAAAATTTTTTCCTATGTTATTTGCTCTATCACGTATAATGCATTATATTTGCAAGCAAATTTTTATAAATAATGAATAAGTAAATCTTATAAACTCCTTTCGGAGTACACACTTTAACACTTAATAAAAAGTTTGGACTGTTTAAAATTTGTGTTAATTCAATAAAAGGAAGGATTGAGATGTTTTGAAAGATGTTTAGACAGCCTTGCCCTTTTCTGATAATAGACAATGGGCAAGGGCAATGTAGCTTCAAACGAAAGAAGTCTTTTTCTATGAGCGAGTACATACATCAGTGGAATAATCGGATTAAGTTGATACGTGATTCACATTTATTTCAGTTCTAGGCCAATTTTTTTTTTAAAGTTAAGCATTCTAGTCGTTTTTGTAAGAGGTATAGAGTTTGAAAATTTTTGTTTTGAGTGTATGGCTAATTGTATACAACATCAAGAAACCTTGGTAAATTTATAATGATCATAACATAAAAAACATTTTCTTTTATTTAATCACATCATATTCGATTTTATTGTTATATTTTAAATGGTTATATTGTTAAAAGCAGAGAAATATGAATAAAAAAATACAAATAATTAAATATTTATGAATGTATCTGATAAGTAAAAAGACCAATTTTTAAATTATTATAGGCTTATAAATAAATCAATGTCATAGTGATTGGAAAAATGGATTTATTAAACTATCGATACTTTAAAATTTTTTAAAGTTTAAATGATTATCCTGACCAGTTTAAACAAATTATTTCGACACCAATAATTATTACTATTATTAACATTACCTAAATATGATATAAAAATTATAAATTTAAACGGAAGAATTATATAAACGAAGATTTAAATAGTTATTTTATTTTTCAATAATGAGTCAAATATTATCAACTCTAAAGGACTTGGACTTGTATTGTATTAAAGGACTTGTATTTGTTTAACCCTCGTCAGCTTCACTAACTTTTCCAAAATGGTACGCGTAAAATCCAACAGGAAAGATTATTTAAGCATATTTGTTACAACATATAAATAAAGCATGGTATTAGAAACTAAACAATGTAACATGCATACCAATACTTAGAGAAATTTAGAAAATATTGAAAAAAAATGTATAAAAAGGCTAACAACAAAAGTAAAAATTAACATAGAAAACTTATTTTCAAAAATTAGTAACAATATAGAAAAAAAATCATAATAAATAAAAATAAGAAAGCAAATGTTCATAGATTGAAAAAAAATATGTAAATCAATCTCACACTCCGAAATTCAAAAAGTAGGAGTGTGTAAAAAATATTCCTTGAAAAGTTTTGGGAAACTAGGGCTCAAAAGGAAGATTTTTAATGAAGCCTTCTAATTTCATCGCTCCTTTTTCTATGATTTAAATGAAGTGAAAATAAAGAGCAAACAGGATTATGATATATTCAATTAATTTTTAGTAAACTGGTGAAGGAAAGAAAACAAATACATTATTTAAGGACCTGTGCCTTTTTTCTTACATTGCTAATGTATTATCGCAATTCATAAGCAAATATTTGTACAATTAAAACTTGTCATTTAAACTATTACTTATTTAATACTTAAGTCTGTTGTTGTTGTTTCTTATGGCACTTGACATGTACAAGCTCTCTGAGGTAGTCAGTGATTTAAGCCTAATCGGCGTCTCTTGTTTTGTAGCAGCGCCAAGGGCCAAGAGCACGGCGTTTTGCTACTCACTCATCACATTCGCTTTCACAACCCTTTTTTACAGGGGAGCATATTCATACACCTCATGCCCGTAACCGTATCATCCATGCCCGTACCAGGACTCGAACATGGAGCCTAGACCACAGGAAGACGCGCTACACCTATGACAGGAGGCTGGTATACGCTTTACCTAACTATGTTATATGTAAGGCAATGTGACCATGCCTGTTGGTTTAACTTTCTTTTTCTCCCACTCAGTGACTCAAAATCACAAGAAATTATTTCCCTGATATTTTTTTCTCAATTTTTTTAATAAAACTTTTAAATTACTCATAATCTCTCATCTCATAGAAGAACCAAAAATTCAACAGAGAACTAGATCAATACCCAGGTACACCTCCTGTAGCATAATATTGTACAATATTGTGCTATATTATATGATACTAAACAATATTCCACAATATTAAACAATATTGCGAATATTAGTCAATATTGTACAATATTTGTGTGCTACTAGGGTATATGACAAACCTAAGATGCATTTTGCTCTATGAATAATACAAAAACTGAAAGTATGAAAGGAAAAGTTATATATTTTCCATTAGACTAGATGCTCATTAAACAGTACAACCTCTGCTTGATTGATAACTATGACGTAATACATTTTTTTCTAAATTTACTTTTCAAAATTTTCGCCATTGTAATAGTTACGTTTTTAAAAGGTAATTTAATGTTTGTGGCTTCTCAGTACGAACCATATCATTATAATTTGGGGCTGTTTCGAATTTTCAAGGACATTATTACTTGGAGATTAGCCGTGGTCTGTTATCACAGCATTGTTTGATCTTTTGCTCCAGGCAAGTTTCTGTCAAACTGCAGATTGTTGGTATATAATATAATATAGATTTCGGCACTATTATTCGCTGTAGATTGCATCAAAATGTGC
>JAOUZG010000151.1:0-12032 GCA_026289955.1 Argiope argentata
AGATTCAAGTACTTTTGAATTGAAATAGAGGTATTTTTCTATTAACCGAGCGCAAGTTTAAAATCTCCAAAAATATTTGCAAAATTCTACGTTATTTGACGATTTTTCGCTTTAAAATCGCTGTAAGAAATTTTGCGGAATACTACATTATTAGCTATCAATCGCTTGCACCCTGCTAACGAAAAAGTAATAAAATAAAACATAATAAAAGAAATTATAAATTTCTAGTTCGTATTAACCCCGACTGGCGTAGAAAATTCCAGCAATTGGCTGCTCCAATAGGCGTTGACTTGACATGCGCAATGTGTTAGTGACTTGATTATATTTTGGGCACACTAATCAGCAAAACGATTTTGAATAATTGGTTGTTGTTTTGTTTTATTTCAAGTATTACTGTAAATAAACTGTTTGTGGGTTAGCTTTGTGAGCTAAGCTCTGATATACAACCATTTGGTGCAGGTATTTTTTTTATGTTATTGTAATTCGACCTTTCCTTTTCATTTTCCTTGATTTTTTTTCTTGGTGTACGTATTCTTTTAGTCTACTTTCATTATTTTCGTTTAAATTTTTTTTGCGTGCATTATATTTTTCTTCAGATATTTAATTTTTTCTACTTCCATTAATTTTCTGTAGCGTTCATCGAAATCTTACGATTGGTAATGCTATTACTGACGTACGAGCTAAATTCGGCCATTTGGCACAAATTTGGCGACAAACTATTTTTTTTTTGAAAAAATTATTTTTAAACAGCACCATAAGGATATAGTTCGTTGACATTTTACATTGTGATCTTACCGTCAGTTCTCATACTTACACATCAAAATTTCCAAGCGTACGAAATCGCGGATAGGAGCTAGTAAAAACATAAAATTTCAATAAAAAGAAATACAAATGTCCTTTAATGATTTACTATCTTTATAATACTAGTAAGACTGCTGTAAATTAAAAAAAAACAATTAGACGAGTTCTTTTTGTTTTTAGACGAGTTTTTTCCCGTACAATGGATAGCTTTTTAGGAAAAGTAATTTATATTCACCTTGCATTGTTATTCTAAGTACTTCACTTGTAAGTCGCGATTTCTCTCATTTTTATATGCATAAAGAATATTCCCCGACAAAGATTGTAACAAGATGAATAAAATGAGCAAACTAGGAATGCCTTTAGTAATTTCTGCTTCTTAAAAATAAGGTAATTCTTATAAATTTCAAGCAACCTTTCCTTGGATTCTTTTTTAATTTGTTGGACGCAATAGCCTTGTTCAATCAAAAATTACTCGCCACTTCGAAACGTTTCCCAGTTATGCATTACATTACATTTTCTTCTTCGCCATTATTTCAACTTTCAATAACATCTTTTTTCTTCTCAATAGATGTATTTATTTTTGATTTTCCCGCATACGTAGTCAGAGAAAATAATGTAATCGTCATCAAATTCAGACTCAATATTTTGACAAACCTCCACGTTTCAGACCTACATGACTTCGCAAAACTCAATTTTGGAAAATGCCAATCTGCTTACCTGTGTCAACCACAACTCCCAAACATTTTGAAATAGACGGTTATATGTTGGTTCCGATATTTGGTGTACAAATTTTACTCTAACTTTCGGATTTCTAACAAATTTTGAGTAAATCAGTTCAGTGGAAATCCTTATGTCCAGCAATTCCAATATAAGTCAACAGGTTAATTACAAAAGCGTAGAGAGCTACATATATAAATTTAGGTACACTGATTTAACCATTATAGTTGAGATCCTGCCAACATTGCTTAAATTCGTACAGATATGCTAAATTCATGCCAAAAAGTATTTCGCATACGTTGTGCACTAATGGCATACAGGGCCTCTAAGCTTGTATGTCTAGCGCTTGATTTTGGGAACGTCACGACTGTGGGATTTTTAAAAACAAATCTCATAACTAAAAGATATCACCATTACAATTTATTTCATTTCACTCTACATCTTAAAATGTCACAATACGTAGTAATGTTTCATCTCACATTTGATATGGTTTGTAATTTCTTCTTCTAAATTTGTTACACTTAATAATATCGGAAACCACCAATTTCTTAATACACTCGATGTTAAAGCAACCACCTGCTAACAAGAGTCATCAACTCGTTCATGGAAAAACTAAACGGAACATTGCCCACTGGAAAAAATGCCATCTATCAAGATGCAATAAGTTAATATTGTTCCGGCTGTGGCAAATATTAAACTTCTTTTAACTGACGCCGTCTTCCAAACAGTCATAGTCATACCCTTTTCTGCAACCGATAACAATCTTTTCTGAATCGGACTCGGATTTTGATTCGCATCAATAGTTTCGTTCAACTTATCCCATACACCTGATGAGGCTTCATTGATGAGTGATCCAGTGCCCACCATTAGAATAAAAGAAATAGACCCGACACCAAATAAGATGCACACAGACACACGGGATAATATGTTGTCAACGTGTGCATATTCCCCATAGTGTAACAAAATGGAAACTCCAAAATATATTTTGCATGAAAAATACAAGAATGATAAAAACATTGGAAAGCACAAATCGGAATCGGTTTCTTGAACAGACTTCCTTAAATTCATGTAAATTTTCCATCTGGTATCGTAATTTAAAATGGTCGTGTTCTCCACATTTTTTGTAAAATCCAACATTCTGTAGTAGAAATGAAGGCATATTACTGCATAGTACATTGCAAATATGGTGATAGGAAACATAATGAACATATTTAAAGAAAATGGAACTATTATATCTATTAATAATCTGAGATAAGGGTACGGAAGAGGATAGTTGAATGTGAATAAGCTATTTCTAAAAGATTTAGCGATTATTGCTGAATTAACGGTAAGAAAAATGTGTATAACCAACGAAATATAAGATCCAATGTAGATGAACTTAAAAATGCGGTATTTAGAATAATCACAAATATTAAATTTTTTGGCAACTCGAACTTGCATGTGATTTAATCTTTTTGAATGGTAATAAATCATGGTTCTTATTGCCAAGATTGTTACACTTAAAATTATGGAACTTCTTTTTGAAGTTTCACCTCCCCCGACATATATTAAGGAGACGATACTTAGTACGATTATAAAATTCAAGAAAATATTAAAAATATACCCAAGCATACCTTTAGAACGAATGAATGCATTCTTTTTCATTGTTTGGTTTTGAATGAACCCAGAAAAGCACAATAAAGAGAAAAGATGTTTCAAGACATTTTTCGTAGCCTTACATTCCGAATAATTTGAATTCATCATGAAAAATTTCCTGGACGATGGCAGCACTTATATTTCTTTTGTTATTGTAAATCCCTCTTGTGAATCCTCATTTTCAGATCTTCTGTCAGTTTATCTGTATAAAGTTTCACCTTGCTAACTGTTTCACTATTGCACTACAATTTAACTACTATCATTCTTTTTACATGGATCTATCTAAAATTTTCAAACATCAGCGTTTTAGGTCACTGCTTCCCAAAGCACTGTAAAAAAAAATTAGAGCCTTGTCAAGAAGGTACTGAAAATTCAAAGAAGAATAAAAACGTCTGATTCATAGTACAATGGTAAAATACAATTCTGGTACAGCAAGTGATCTTTCTGTACCATCTTGTATATCCTCCTGTTTGAAAAAATGGAATATCTAAAATGAAATTATATGGATATTCAATATTTCTAACTAAAAAGGGCAGCAAGGCTTTTAACCAAATATTTGTTCTACATATAAGACATAATCAAAAAAAATTGTTAAATTCTTTTAAGCCAGAGGTATCGAAACAATATTTCCGATGCAGATCGAACCTGCAAGCTTCAAATCTACTTTTTCAATTATTTTGTACAGAAATCGATACCAACAAATAAAGCAACTTACTGAAAATTAATTCTAGTGCTTTTCTAAGTGTTTTGCAATTTTATTTTTGGTGCTTTTTAAAAATGCAATTTGCTGATAATTTTCTTTAAAAGTTCATAATCGAATTGAATTGGACAAACACGTTTACAGAAGTCTGCTGTTTGTAACAAAATGTCCATCAAATTTCATTTCTTGATTTTTGTGTATGAAACACTTTTACTAATTAATTCAGAAAAATTCTGTGAAAAAGAAAATGTTATGTTCCTTTTTAAGGTGGATTTACTCTCCTAAAGTACTTCATCTCTATGTAACAATATGCTGTGTATTGATTATTTTTACTTCACATCGCAGGCATTTATAAAATTTGGCATTGTTGTTGTCGTGAAAAAATATCGATCACTCATCATAAATTAATTTTGATTTTTTTTATTATTTTGCTTTTTTTTTCTTTCTGAGGCGAAGATATATATATTTTTTATTTTTATTTTCCATCTTATCATAGTTTTTCAAATTTAGGTACGTTGAAGTTTTTTTTATCATGTTTCTTTGATTAAATAGCCGTCATTTTAATACAATTCGCAGTGGAAAAGAAAAATTCAGGGAGCCAGAAATGGCAATTCATTGACAAGCATGGATTGCTTGATTCTATCTTATGAATTTGCTGCAAAAATTAATCGATCACTTTCTGCCAAGCGTTGTCTCATAATTGGCTCAATGTGAACCCACCTTTATTATCCATGTCTCTCACAGGAAATTTTATTTTCATAATGATTATTATAGCGCGAAATGAAATGCTTTATTGTTATTTTAATTGTTTACTTTTCCGTCAGCCAGGCGCAAGAGAAAAATTGCCAAAAAATGTAGAATTCCGTCGAATGATTTGTCTTTCTCTCGCGTTTGTCATTTCCGCCCGGCTAACAGAACAGAACCTATAATTTATTACAAATTAATATCATTCGCTAAATTTTAAAACTTCTGGAAAAGAATTTTTGCCAAATACGTATTGCTGAACATTTTATATTGAAGCCCTAAAAGCTCTTTATTACCCTTTCAACTATCCAAAGCGACAGTCATTTGTGGAGTTTTTGGAACGATTTTATTGTACTCACGGAGGAATCAGCTACTAACTATGAGTCTTTGCAAAGTAATATTTTAGCACTATTCATCTGGATAAATTCGGAAAAGGATTTTTCTCCTTTTTAAATAAAAGAATACGAATGTATGATTGATTGAGAAGAATAACCGATAAATGATAAAGACACCCTCATGTGGCTTCAAATTTGATGCCAATAATTTTCCTGCTGAATCTGTGAGGATGAAAATATTTTGTACGTTTGTTTTATGCATTGCCGTTCTCGCTTGTACCTGAATAGACAGACTGACAAATGTCCTGTATATATGCTTCGGAAAAGATTTCAAAAGTCTGCAAATTTGGTATAAATATATAAAAAATTTCATTCGCTCAGATGTTTTTGAATCATCGTGTTTACAATTAGATTGGCATAATTCCAAAAAAAGTATTTCAAATTTAAGAAAGTTTAAAATGTGGAGAATCGTCAAAATTTCAAAATTGAATTTTTAAACGTTTATTATCCCAGCGTGCTTTGGAAAAGAGAAAGTAAAACTGATTAATATTAAAATTTAATAGGATCTACAGTATAAATAAATTTAATCTTAGAATTTAAAAACAAAATATTTTTCTATATACCTGAAAAGAAATTTGAAATCTATAAAAAGCTCAGATTGTTATAAAAATATTTGATGAAAGACCATTCATAAGAGGAAATTGTGGAAACTGATAAAAGAGTAATTAAAACAATAAATGTCACACATGCAGAAATAAACTGAAAATCACGAAGAAAGAGCTCTGTGTTTTGTATTTATGATCAAAAATCTATTTTTCGATAGTCTCAATGTAGCATAATAGCTCTCTTAAGAAATTAAATTTCTTCAGTGAGAGTTAAATAAAAGTTTTTAATGTAATAAATTTCTTGATTATTCACTGAATTCCAAGAAGCGAATCAATCATAGAGAATCGGTAAAATATCCTGAAAAAGGAACAGACACACACAAAAACTCTGACAGTATTGAATTACCCACACAGTTATTACTTTATAAACGGCATCTGACATGATAAATTTATATGAAAATAGGCGAAACGGTTTGGAGACTCCCCTGCCTCTAGTTATCTAATAAGAATGAAATCTCATTAATTGTATTATTATTGTTTCATAAAATTTATTATGCGACTATTTGTATTGCGTTTGATAAAAATACAAGTCATTGTTTGACTATGGATACGCGCCAAGGAAGAACTATTAAAAATAAATCTCACAATCACAGATATGCGAATCTATTTTGTTTTTAAATTTACATCTTGACATTGTCGCATTAAGCCGCAATGTTACACTTGAAAGATGGAATGTCACAAATTTTATTCTTCTTAATTCATTACTGTTATTAAGATCGCAAAATCATTAATTTCATAACACACTAGATGAAAATGAAATAAAGGTGCTTGATTTTCATTTAAACAAGAGAATGTTCTTGGAAACTGAAAGGAGCATAGATTACTGGAAATAAGATTGCCAGAAGAATGCAGTTGGTTAAGATCGAACCGGCTGTAGAAAATATTAAACATCTTTTCATTGTCTTCCATACAATTATAGCCATTCCCTTTTCATCAACGCCTAAAAATCTTTGCCCAGTTGGACTTTGATTTCATTCGCATCAATAGCTTCGTTCAACTCATCCCATATACCTGATGATGCTTCATTGATGAGTGATCCAGTGCCCGCCATTAAAATAAAAGGAAAAGACCCGACACAAAATAAGATGCACAGAGCCACACGGGGCAATGTACTGCTAAATTGAGCATATTCCCCATAATGTAACAAAATGGGTACTCCAAAATATATGTTGCATGAAAAGTACAACGATAATAAAAACATATGAAGGCATAGATCTGAATCGTCTTCTTGGACAGACTTCCTTAAATGTTTATAAATTTTCCATCTGGAATTGTAATTTAAAATGGACGTGTTCTCCAGACTTTTTGAAAAATGTAACATTCTGTAATAGAAATGCAGGCACATTACTGAATAATACATGGCAAATATGATGACGGGAAACATCATGAACTTATTGAAAGAAACTGAAAAAAAAATGTTTTTGTTAGTAATCTGAGATAAGGTTTTGGCAGAGAATAGTTGAATGGGAATTAATCCTTATGAGAAGAGACTTTGCTGCATTAACCGCTTGCCTGACTATCCCGAGCTATCACGGATTTGTATAAATTGCAGTTATTATCCCGAAATAATCACGGTGTTATTCGGCCTGGAATAATCGAAAGGAAATATTCAGCTTTGATTGGCAACTTGCCGCGTTTGTTGGTTTCACGGCTCTTTTGACGGGATTAGTTACGTGTTTTCCCAATTTTACAGTATAATTTCGGTTGCGGTTTAGTAATGTATAAATAAGGAAAGTTGCGTCGAAAGAAAGTAAAATAATGGGTATGATGCAAGATAGTGAAAACGGTGATTTTTCAGCTAGTGGTTATGAGGGGGACATTGGAAATAGTGGAAGTGATTCTTCCCAATGTAGACTTAGTAAAGACAATAGTCCAAGGGGTTCGGAGTTGGATGATTTGCTGGCAGCTCGTCAGTGGCGTGCAATTCAAAAAACGAACTTGCCACCTGCTCCTGCTCGTTTTACTTTTCCTGCCAACGCGGGTACGAATTTCAATATTATCCATTATGTTTTGGAATTTTTCTATAAATAGTTTGATAATGAATAGATCTACTAGATACCAGGGTACAGAATGGCAGGTATCACTTTGTGTTGTCCCTTGTATCAAAAATTATCATGCTAAGACTTATATTTAACTTTTTTTTCATTTTCCCGAGATAACTCGGAATAGTATACTAATATTAAAATTAAAAGTTTTTACACCTGAACAAAATTAAAAATTCATTTTTAAAACCTACATATTTTGTTTTGCTCAGTTTCTTAGTATTTAATACTAAATTTTTAAAAAAAAAGTGTAATTTTTTTTTCAAAAAATGGACGTGTAAAAAATGCACAAAAAGGGAAAACTGTAAGGGATGTGGTTAATGGTGAGAAAATGTGCATAATGCAAATGTGTTAGTCTAATGTGCAAATGTGTTAGTTACAAATATTAATTATTTTAGCAAATTTAAGTCGTTCTTCTTTTGAATGACAATGAACCACGATTCTTATATCTAAAGTTGTTACACGTAAAACTATAGAACTTCTATTTGAAAGTGCATCTTCACCGATATATAATAAGGAAGCAGTGTTGATCATAGTTATCACATTTAAGAAAATATTCAGAATGCGCAAGAGCATACCTTTAAGTCAAATGACTGCAATATTTAGCATTGCTTGATTTTCAATCAAACCAGAAAAGCACAGTAAAGTTAAAAGATGTTTAAAGACATATTTCTTATCCTTACGTTGCGAATAATTTGAATTTAGCATCACTAATTGGAAAGAAATTTCTCTAATATTCTTTCAAGCTCTTATATTCCTTTTGTAAATGAAAATCATTTATTTTCAGATCTTCTGTCTGAATATCTATATACCATTTCAGCTTCCAAAGTGTTTCTTCTAGTAAATTAGCATAAATTACATTTAACCACTATAATTCATTTAACATTACTCTTTCTAAAATTTTTAAACATCATCGTTTTAGATATTTGATAGGTCATTGTTTCCTAAATCACTATAACAAAATTAGAGCTTTTCAAAAAGGGTACTGAAATTTCCAAGAAGGAAAACAATTAATTCTGATTTCTATGGTAAAATTCATTTGTGATACAGCAAATCCCTTTTGTGTATCTTCATGTTTTAACAAATTTAATATCTAAAATGAAATTAAATGGACAATCGATTTTTTCTAATTACAAATGGTAGAAAGGTTTTTAATGAAATTTTATTTTTATATGTTGTTGTTTCTAATGGCACTTGAAATAGACAAGTTCGCTTACGGAGTCATCAATTTTAAGCGGAAGGTGCGTTTCTTGTTTTAAGTAGCGTCAATTAGGACCATGAGTACTTCTTATCTACTCACGAATCACACACATTTTTACAGGGGGGGCATATTTACGCATCTCACAGATAGAACAGATTAAGAACAACCATTCCCAAACGAGGGTTTGAACCCAGAGCGCCCAGATAACGGTGAAGACGCGTTACCCCTGGGCCAGGATTTTGGCTTGGTTTTATTTACATATTATAATCGAAATTTTGTAAGTTCCTTTGATCTTGATAAATTGAAACAGCTATTTCGATAAGGAATCAAATTATAAGTTTCAAAAAAATATTCCGCCCTTTATTCATAGCAAGCGAATTAAGACAAATAATTTGGACTAGAGTTATTGAAAATAAAATATAGTGCGTTGCTAAGTGTTTTAAAATTTTAGTGTTTGTGTCCATTAAAATCCACATTTTTTATTATTTACTTTCAAAATTTAATAATTAGATTGATGAGGGCAAGTTAATAAAAGTTTGCGTTTCGAACAAAATGTTAATCACATTTTATTCCTTGATTCTGTTGTGAAACACTTTAAGATTCTCTGAAAAAAAAGTGTTGTGATGTGTCTTCCTTTATTATCTATATTGAGCGATACGCAATTTAATTTTCATGATGATTATAATCGCGTCAAATAAAATCTTACGTTTTAGGGTTTTTATTTATTACTTTTTGCTTTTCCGTCTGCTCTTATACATAATATGAAGAAAGTGGTGTAATCGTCAAAAATATTTGAGCCGAGATTCACGAATCTTTGTTTTAGACTTTCTTGAGTACAAAGTCCAAATTTGTTTTAAAATCCTTCCTAAAATTTGGAATTTATTTACAAAATTCCAAATTTTAGGGAAACTGCCGGCCTGTCTCTGTGAAAATAACTAAAATCCTCTTAGAGCTATCTGTTTGAAATATAGTATACAGTTTTTACTCCAAATTTGGAGAAATTTCTATTAAATTTTTAAGTAAAATCTGTAATGAGGAAGTCCCTCTGTCCGAATATATTAAAAGTATAGTTACAAAACAAAGAGGGCTAAATAACCAAAATTAGGAACACAAGATTTAACTTGAAAGGTAGTTACGTGTCAATGTTTCAGTCACATCCAAACAGCTTTTGCCTGTCTGTCATCTCTACGTTCAGACACATGGAAAGGCGATAATACAAAAATACATTGACGTAAATATATCAAATTTAATATCGGATTTTGTGACTGTGAGTGCAATATGTGTCAAATTTCTGTTTTAATCTGTAATTTTTGCTTTAATTTTCATTTGAAAATAGTTCAAAACAAGATTCAAATGCAAATTCAATTTTCGAATATTATTAAACGCTGTGATTAACTGCCAAGAATGACACGCTTGATTCAATACAAATAATAAATTCGTGCCAATAGTTAATGTTTCGTAATTATTGTAGACAAATGTCATGTAAGACGTTTTTTATCATAGCAAACCTATCGGAGAGTCTATGAGAAAAGTTTTTGGGAGAACACTGTCACTGTTTTATCCTTGATCACAATATTTGTACACTTCATATGTATAGTAAATTTCAGTTTCTGAAATCTTCACTTCAATAAGGAAAAATCATTTTAAAATGGAGCATAGCAATTTTTTTGAGTTCAATTATAAATGTCATAAGATACAAATACATTCACAAGACTAACAACAAATTAAAATAGTACATTATTTGTAATTTAAAAAATGTGTAGATATAAGCAAGGAAAAAGAATGACAAATTACTTCAATTTTATTCAATAAGAATACATTTTTTTTAAATATTCATCGAAGGCGTGAAATATTTGGTCTCATCGACGAGTTTTCCATCTCTTCTATTTAAAGTATTCGTTTTCTAAAAGTAACAGGAGTAAAAGAGTTTGTATTTTTCGTGCGAAACTTTAATAAACTCGAAAGCCTCCTACTTGAAAGACTCCTCGAAAGAAGCCTGCGAAGCTATATTATTGTCATACTTGTAAAAATACTCATTTTAATAATTTCTTTCCATTCAATTGTGCGTCAATTCATATCTTCCTATGGTCAGCATGTATGCAAGTCATGTAAAATTAAAAACCACAATACGATATATTACTACTATTATAAATGTGAAGGTTTGGGTGGATGGATGTTGTCGGTCAATCAAGTTAGAACGGCTGAATGAATTTGGATGAAATTTAGCACAGAGATACGTTATAATCTAGGAAAAACATAGGGTACTGTTAATACCGGTTGTTTGGGTGGTTATTTTTTTATTAATTGAAAACTAACTTTCTCGCTAAAAATCTTCATTTCCCCACCTCCAAATGAGTCAGGCTTAACATGTTTTCAACGGGTTATTTCAAACGATTCTGTCCATTTTCTTAATGTTTCAAGCATTTAAACTAAACATTGTTAAAAAATCGATCTTTCGGATTGAGATTCAAGTACTTTTGAATTGAAATAGAGGTATTTTTCTATTAACCGAGCGCAAGTTTAAAATCTCCAAAAATATTTGCAAAATTCTACGTTATTTGACGATTTTTCGCTTTAAAATCGCTGTAAGAAATTTTGCGGAATACTACATTATTAGCTATCAATCGCTTGCACCCTGCTAACGAAAAAGTAATAAAATAAAACATAATAAAAGAAATTATAAATTTCTAGTTCGTATTAACCCCGACTGGCGTAGAAAATTCCAGCAATTGGCTGCTCCAATAGGCGTTGACTTGACATGCGCAATGTGTTAGTGACTTGATTATATTTTGGGCACACTAATCAGCAAAACGATTTTGAATAATTGGTTGTTGTTTTGTTTTATTTCAAGTATTACTGTAAATAAACTGTTTGTGGGTTAGCTTTGTGAGCTAAGCTCTGATATACAACCATTTGGTGCAGGTATTTTTTTTATGTTATTGTAATTCGACCTTTCCTTTTCATTTTCCTTGATTTTTTTTCTTGGTGTACGTATTCTTTTAGTCTACTTTCATTATTTTCGTTTAAATTTTTTTTGCGTGCATTATATTTTTCTTCAGATATTTAATTTTTTCTACTTCCATTAATTTTCTGTAGCGTTCATCGAAATCTTACGATTGGTAATGCTATTACTGACGTACGAGCTAAATTCGGCCATTTGGCACAAATTTGGCGACAAACTATTTTTTTTTT
>JAOUZG010000155.1:7666-23142 GCA_026289955.1 Argiope argentata
TATATATATATATATATATATTCAAAACCAATAATCTCACAAATAGTTCACAAAGCTTTCACTGAATGCCTTCATAAAAATTTTAACAAACGAGCCAAAGCAATTATTGATAATTTAATCACTTTGAAAGTTAGCGTAATGTTTCTAGCTCGCTTATTCAATACCGTGACCACTTTAAACAATTCAAACCACTTTAAATTGGTTAATGAAGTAAATTAATCAAGACAAATAATGACTTAAAAATAATAATGTTATTACAGGATAACTTAAAATTTTTGATCATAAATTTCATCTTTAGTATTATGAATTTTTCTTTATAACTTACTTAAACTTCAGCAATTGTGATTCAAATCGGAATTACTTATAGTACAAAAATCTTGAAATTGTCATCTAAAGGCATCAGATGCAAGATTCCACTGTCGAAATTTTAAATATGCTCTTAATTTTTTTTAAAAAATAACCAATCTAAGGTACATTTTTATTTTATGGTTAAAAAAGTATTTTGAGAGGTGCATCAAATATATTTTTATCATTGCTTCGCAAAAAATTAAGAAGAAATTAAGAAAATCAAGAAAAAACTAAGAAAGCTAAAATTCTAAAACTTATTTTTTAAAAAATTACTCGATAGTTAATGTTTTAAAAACTATGAAGAAGTTGTTAAACATTGTAAAGCTAAGTCAGTGTTAACATATTTCCATACATAAAAGCCATTTCCTTTGAGAACCTTAAAGGAATGTCGAATTGGACTTGAATGCATCTTGAATTTTATTAATAAACTAAATGATTTAATGTTTTAAATTTATTAATTTTTTTTCTCAATACATTAATTAAATCCGTGGTATAAATATTTCGTTTTCTTAACTTGTGTTTCCAAATATTAAAATAATTAACAATATTTTATTCATCTCTTTGGCTTCTTAAAGTTCTTGAGGCTAAGGATTTACCCTTTTAAGAATTCCAAGCGTGTTACAGAACTTTCCCATTTATAAGGAATTCCTTAAAAAAACAGCCAGCTTTTATTTATCAACGCTAACTTCTGTAGTATTTTGCATAGAACTTTTATTTGTTTTTCTACTAAGTAATCAATCAGCGATTTTTTTTATCGCTTACTTTCTCCAGGTTGTGGTCACGTAACTTCATAACATTAGATTACCCATGATGCTTTTATTTTCCTTTCTCTTACAAAATAATTATAAAAAAATTGCTTGCAATAAAGAGCTTAAAAAATATTCGCTGAGTAAGCATCTTAAAAAAATGGTAAAAATAAAATAGTGTTTGATGGATATTCAGATCGTTTGATAAATATTTTTTGAACTATGGCATTTAATCATTAATTGACAAAGAAATCTAAATAAACTTTCATTTATCGTTTCTCGAAAAAAACATTATTATACTTTTATTTCAAAAAACAAAAACAATTTAAAAAAAATGTGTCAGTTATATTTTGGCGTTTGATTAGAAGCAGTATCTTTGACATTTAGCCAAAATAATTGACTGAAATATCCATCACTTGAATCTATAAAATTTCATTGAAGAAAATTATTACAAAAGAACTCTAAGTTTTTAAATTCATTCGGAAAATTAGGAAAAAAGTTTCTCCAATTCAGAAAATAATGTAGAATTCATATTAAAATATCTACAATTATTGATTAAACATAGTTTATTTCTTATGATGTATAGAATATCAAATATTTTAACTTTAAAAATAATTATAATTTACTAAGGATATGCAGGTGATAATCAGAATAAGGAAAACCTAAGATTTATAAAGAACTGTTTATTAGTATGTTGTTGGACGACTTTCGGCATGGAATACTTCTTGGAGTTGCCAAGTAATCAATTCATACAAGTGCTGTATATTATTTAGAGGGCTGTACCATTCGTCCTTGAGATATGAGTTCAGTAAATATCACAATCTAAATATGTTAATAGACATTCCTGTTTAAAAAAACTGGTTACTCTTATAATATTTTAATGCTAAAGAAATGCATTCAAAAAGCAATTTATTTACGTTTCCATTATTTTGATAACCCCCTGTAGAATTATATAGTAATAATCAATCAGAGGAATAAAGCCTTAAAAAATAATAAAAATCAAAGCAATAAGTACCATTATTTATGTAGAAATGTATAGTTTGTAATTCTTTCAATGGTTTCATACAACGATGAAATAAAATATGTGGTCACGATTACAAGATTGATTAAAAGAGGTTAAGTGGAATATTTTTTCTTAGCTAAACTAAAAGATGACTATGACTTCATTTTAAATCAACATTTTCGAATAAACACTACTTCATCAAACTTGCATTTTTTTAATTTGGAATTTTAAGTTTAGATTCATCAAGGACCAACACATTATATAAAATTAAGACTTCATAAAATTTTAATAAGTAACTTTATTGATTGGACCAAAATAAAATATAATGCCCTTTAAATAATTTTAAAAATAAATACTGAAATTTATGATAAATTAGGGAAATTTTTATTGAATAATTCTTATAGAAGTCTCAAAAATCAATGAAAAAAATATTCCGTACAATACATATAATTTCAATATACAGGTTTAAATTTTTTTTAAAGTTTTATTTTAGAAAATCAAAATCAAAATTAAGCACTACAACTTTAATTCAAAATTCAAATTTTAGACGAGTTGGCAGAAAAAAAATTCATTGTAAAGAAAACGTATAAAGTATGGCAAACAAATCATGCATCTATTAAAATTTGAAACTTAAAAATATTTTACTAAAGCTGCTGCTACAAAATGAAATTGCATAAAATATTTAACTGAAATGTTTATCGATTATTAATTCCTGACAACTAGATAGTCACGTGAAAAATTGGCTAGTTTCCCTAATATGATAAAATATTTCCATTTCTGAATTTACTTCTCTAAATACATCTAGATCACTGATTTCGTTGAACAAAAAAAAATGCTAACAAAGAATGCCTTCTTGGCGATTTTCAGATTACGCCAAGATAAACTAACTCAATTATACTGATTTCAAAATCTCGCGCCAAGGCTTGGCGACTTTGATGAACGATATGCTTTTTTTGGTGATTTATCAAGGTGACCTTAAAATAATCCAGTATCTTTCTTCTATTTAGCACATTTTCCTTTGAGTAATGGAGACAACCGGAGAGGCACATCGATAACTTTACCGTATTAAAGGCAGAGTTGTAATGCGATGATTTATTATCCTACAAATTGAAGTTTTAAACAGCAGTTACGATGAAACATATTTGAAACAATGTTATGTGGACGATAATTCAATCTTTAATCTTTGCAGGTTTAATATATTCTTTTTTTATGTATTTTCTCCCCCATTGCATAAAAACATATTCTTAATAAAAAAATCGTCTGCTGAAGTGTTTTTGAATATGTATTACATTTCTTATTATAAATGACTTGTAAACGTAAAATATAGTATTTATTACATAACTAAGGAAATTATTTAAAATGTATTGTCCCTGATAAATTGTTCAAGATCGACTATTTTTATATACTTAATTTTTTTTAAGAGAATTGCTTTTACCGATGATATTTTTAGTTGAATAATCTGTTTTTTCTAGAATATTTATTGATATATTCGTTGCTTCAAAAACAACAACAAATGTTTACCTATTTTGAGTTTCATCAATTATTGTTGTAGTATATGTTACCATGCTAACTTTTTTGTTGGAATGATTTTTACAGGTTTATTACCTTCTATCAGAGAAAGCATGGAATTTTCTTCATAAGATCGCATCTTTGATACCAAATTAGAGAATTTTAAAAAAAAATCATATATAATCGATTTTTTTAATTAGAAAATTCATTTTTTCGTGAAAATATCAGTTATATATAAATTAATTGTTAAATTAATCTATAGATAAATTAATTATGGAAGTTATCTTTGACTTAAGTTAACACGTGGTTTATTCTCTTTAACTTCATCTACACGACAATCTAACCATATTTGTGCTTCATAATTTGCCTAAGTTCTCAAAAAATATCACAAAATTTTTAAATATTCCATAAAATACCAGCATTTCATACATTTATGGACACAAATATAGTCAATATTTAAATCATAATTTTGATCTATGAATTTGATTTACATCGGTACTTCTGTTTCGTTAGTAGGGGAAAATTGAATAGTGTGAGTAAAAATAATTCAAAATTTCATGATCAATAAAAATTAAAATGAAATCTGCAATGCATATTTCATTGTATCCTGTCAGAACATAATTAATTGAATGGTCAAGCACCACGTGCTCGTGCAAGTTAAATTATATTTTTATTCATTTTAATTAATTCACTGAATGAGTCACTTTAGTATTGCAAACGATCAAAAAACTTTGTCTCGCATTTATTGTTTAAAAAAATATATCGCATTTCCTATTTATTTCATTTCATATAATCACGTGATGAAAATGACATTTTTCAACTGGATTTTTTTTCTGTTGTCATTAACTAATATTTTTTAATCAGAGATTTTGTAAATGGAATGGCAAATTATATTAAAAGCTGATTTTTTTAATGCCCGTGCAGATAATAAAGTTTATATTTTCCGCTTACGGAATTTTGCTGACGCCAGGAAAACTCATTCCCAAAACAATACCATGTTCTGACATGATAAAAAACAAAACTGCACTGAAAACTTTTGACATTTCATTAAAGATTTCGGTATTATATACAATAACTGGGAAATATATGACAAAATTTCATGTGATTCATATCTTGCCAAAATTATCCAAACATTTTATTATATACGTGGGTAATACATAAAAATAACAGTAATTCCTATATTGCTGAACTTAGATGCAATCAATATTTTGCATGATAATATAGAAGACGCGTTATATATATCTTTAAAGCTCATGGAAAAAATAGATAAAAAATAAATTGTCAGAGAAAATAGCAGATCGAATTTTCATGATAAATGTTAATTCAGAATTAAAATTCCCTATTATAACTAACATGTTTATTATAAATGTTCAGCAATGTTATCAAAAATATTTGCATTAATTTTTTTATGCAGTATACATAATATATATATGTAGAAGGATTTATGACAGTTTTCACGAGATGGAGAAGGCAGCAACAGAGAGAATTAACTCTAGTGAATATTGAAAGAGATTATAGAGCAGATGTTGGACTAAAGGGCTGTGGACCGTAGTAACATTATGAAGTGTCTGAATTCTAATATAAACCAAAATTATTAATATGTACAATGAAACTTATATTTAACCCTATACACCGTTTTGTTGCGAGTTATTTCAAAGGACAGACATTCGCTCGTACATATATTCATTTATGCATATACCTTATTTATACATAAGCATACTTTTAGACATATTACATATTTATAATTTGGTTCAAAAAGAAAAGATGTCTAAAGCATATTCTAGTTATAAAGGTCACATTTTTCGTCATGAAAATTATCGCAAGCAAGTAATATAAACAAAATCCATTTCTACTAAGGGCAAGAAATATATATTTTTTATTTTAGTTACTTTTTATTAAATTATTACAATTTATGGTGTTGTTTTCGTGTTCCGTTTTACAATAAAAAGAGGGGTGCAGTAGCTTCTGAGGATATGGACCCTTCAGCGTCCGAAAACAGAATTCTGATTTCTAATTCATTTCTTTTTATAGAGCGGACTTCATTCATCTATTTCATTCAATCATCCATAGATCGTAATTTAGATTTCGAATGGAGAATGACCCCCTCTGATTAAGTACCAACAACGGTATAGCTCTCGAAATGAAAGTCTTTGAAAAAACGATAGATTTAGCATTCACCATACGCACATTCTTCGGCTAGCGTGTTCGAGCTTGCTGCCCTAGAAATTCGAATCCAACGCCCTACCAACCAGGTTACTCCGGCCTAATAATTACAGTTACTATAAGTTTATTGAAAATTCATACTAGGGTTGAATTTTTAAAGCCAAATGAGTGTTCATTGTCAATTGAGACATCGCAAAATGTGTGAATTTTCTACTCCAGTTGGGGTAACGCAATACAGAAAAATATCTAATTTTCTTTATTTTGCATTATTTTAACTCGAAATTAATTCAAAATGAATCCAAAAAAGCAAAAAATAAACAATGCTTAAATGTAAATGCAACAAACATTATGAAAATAAACAGAAGCGTTTAAAATAATCGACCGAAAACTTGTTAAACCTAATCTCATTAACGTGTGAAAAAAACAAACTGAATTCGTTGCTTATTTGGCGATCTGGAAATGAAGATTTTTTGCTAGAAAGTTAATTTTTTGTTAATTCATAAAAAAATAATGAATTAATATTTTAAAAAACTGTATTAACATCAAATGTCATCTACTAAGAGTTTTAAAATATTAACTTGAACCTAAGCGGATGAATAAAAAGTGTTTTTTATTAATGTTTGAAAATTTGAACAAGATATGCATAAATGCAAAGGGAGAGTATGAACTAATAGTTAGAATTGAAAAACGGAGATTTCCAATAAATATACAATCCGAAACAAAGACGGAATACGATTCTTTTGCAAAATTAAGAACAACACCCATTTCTTTCTAAAGTATTGTATAAAACAAATAAGGATATTTAATTTCATGCTGATATCTAAAATATATGAATATCCCATTTCGAGAAGAATGTCAGAAATAATAAAGCCTAAGAATCAAGTATTCCAAAACGTATATTTGAAAATAAAACCCCGTTCGTTTCAATTCGTCTTTTCTCACACAGACTTTTCTAAAATGGCCTTATTGATGATGAATTATTCATTCGTTTTGAAGCAGATTTAAGCAGAAATTTTTGACGAGTGGGAATCCAAAATGAAGAATATAAGTTGGAAAATATTCACATATTAGGCAAATAAGCGTTCCAGAAATTATTCTGAGCTCTGGTCGGAATTCCATTCGAGTTTTCCACTATTCGAGGCATTAAATGGGCTTGAGTGATGATGATGAATTATTCAGCAATGTTCAGAAAACCCGAAGAAGATATTTGGTTCTCACTAATAAGAAAATAGAGATTATAAATATTAGTGTGTAACAAAACTGTCAAATGTTTTAATCTATAAAAATAGCATTTCTAGTTCCTCCATTTCGTTATAGTGGTTATGAGGTAAAGATATTTGTATGTAAAAGTGCATATCAAAGTATTCAAAATCCTTTAAGGAACAAATTGACTCAAATTGGATGTAAATATTAGAAAAATTAAAGTAAATATTAGAACTATTTGATATTTTTTAAACCATAAATGAGAGACAAAGTTTTTTTTGGATCGTTTGCAATACTAAAGTGACTCCTTCAATGAAACTATTAAAGTAAATAAAAATATAATTTTTACTCGCACGAGCAAGTGGGGCTTAGTCGTTCAAGAAATGATGTTCTGACACGATACATTGAAATATGTATGGGAGATTTCACTTTATTAATTTTTATTATTAATGAAACACCTCGTTTATGTAAAGCTTTCCTTTTTATTTCAAGGAATATTTTATCATTAGTTTATATAAATATTGAAATTTAATTTAGTTGGCTTGTATTCGCAAATCTAAATGCGAAATTTTTAATCTATGTATTTTTTCCTACAGAGTAGTATCTCATTGCATACTGTTAAACATATACGGATTTTTTAATAACAGAAAATTTAACACTTTGACTCTTCTTCTTGGAATATAGCTGCAAAGAAAAAATCCTCCTTTTTTCCCCTTTCTCCTTTTTTTTTTAAATGAAAAGCATATTTTCAAAAGATTTAATGTTTAAACTGTTTTTAACACCAAAACATAAAAATTCTATGCGTTTATTATGTTTTAATATTTAAGTAACTCAAATTATTCATTATCTTGTATTGTACAATTCATTTTAGAATAGTTAAAATTGAGTAATAAATTTCACCTATTCGTTTATCGAATTAAATTCCAAAATATAATGCATAAAAAGACACTCTTCATTAAATACAATTATTGTGAGAACTCTAAGGAAATAATAAAATTAGGGGAAAAAGAGGAAAATGGCATTTTATTTAATAATAAACAAAAAAGCCATTAAAAATTTACCATCGAAATATTTATTAAATTTAAAAAATCATTATTGATTTTTCTATCATTTTTGCTTTCAAATATTAAAATATTTAACAAAAATCTTCGCAAATATTTTAAGTTGCCATTCAAACATCTCCTTTATAGCTGAGTCTAATGGATTAAAGATTTTGAAAAGTTTGCGGAAACTTATTTTTGTCGCTTAAATATTATTTTCCAATAAAATATTCATCATGGTATGATATTTACTAGAAATTATTTAAAAATAGCTATTTAAAATTGATTATGGAACTTCCAAACTTATCACCTTGAAAGAAAAAAGTAAGAAAAAAAGACATTTATTCCCCCACTTCAAAAATAAATCGTGCAGAAGAATTTTCTGGTTTATTTTTTCCTCCAAAGTAATCAACTGTTCATTTTTCGACACAGCATTCGAGATTTCTAGCATATTTCCAAGAAATCAATAAATTGCTCGAGATAATTTTAGTACCGTTTCTCCAGAAATAATTATAAAAATTTGCTCTTCATAAAGTTGTTTTAGAGAAATAGGACTTACTCTTTCTTTTTATAAATTGTTATTAAATTCCAGATAAGATATTAAAGAAAGGTTAGTTAAGTTCCTTTCTAAATTAAAATGATTTAATTGGTATTATATATTTAATCGCAAGGGAAAAAATTATTTTGCATATAGAAGAATGAAATCTTTGCCAAAATGTTCATAAAAAATATTTAAACCATTTTCAGATTGAAATTAAATAAAAAATGAATCAGTTAAAATAGTGTGTGTATGTGTATACTTGTATGTGTATGAGTGTGTATGTGAATGTGTGCGTATGTGTGTATGTGTTTATGGGTATGTGTGTGTGCAAATATTTGTGTGTGTTTATGTGCATATTTTATGTATATGTATGTGCATATTTGTATAAGCGTGCGTGCGTGCGTGCGTGCATGCGCTTGCGTTAAATGTACGAACAAACATTTAACTTCGGCTTTCTTGAACAGAGGTAGCGCGTCTTCCTCGTGTTCTGGGTGTCCCGGGTTCGAGTCCCGATTCGGACATGGTTGTTCTTCTGTGTGCTGTCTGTGAGATGTATGAATTTGCCCCCCCCCTGTAAAAAGGGGCTGTGAATACGACTGTGATGAGTGCGTAGCTAAAGTCATACTCGTTGCTCTAGTTGGAATTACTTGAAACAAGAGATGAATACATTCGGCTTAAACTCTGCTGATGAATCAGTGGGGGTCTATCAATAGCAAGTGCCGTAAGTAACAACATAAAAAAATATTATTGGAATTGATTCGAATATAATTTACATTTTAATTTGATATCAATTTTTTTTCTCACAATTTAAACGATAAATACTCGTTTTTTAAGAGAAAATTTAAAATTACTATATAATTTAAGCTTTAATTACGTATTAGATCGGCGATCTTTATCATTAAATTTGAATACTTCTCCAATGAGTTGCTAAACCGCCAATAATGGCAAACGGACCAAAAATGCTGATTATCTACTTTTGATGGACGAGGAATCTTTATTTTAAAATGCAATTTATCATAACATTTTTTTAAAGAATGAAATATGTTTTCATAAATTTCAAGTAATGTTAGAACATGGCATTTTTAAATAATGTGTTATTTAATAATCCGACAGAAAAACATTTTTCACGTGATTCATATTTTCCAATAACCGGCATTCAAAAAAGCGATTTTTTTTTTACCCTCTCAATACCAATGAAGATTTTATTCTCTAGGCCAGATTTTTTTCCACAAAAAAGCCAGTTAAAACCGATTTTATACAATCACGTGGTTATCATATTACGTATGCAACGGTATTTTAAAAAAACGTAACACCCCTCCCCCCCTTTACATTTCAAAATCGTTCGAGTTCAAAAATTTTGACGCAAACCTAGATTTTTTTCTGTGAAAATATGGTTTGGCATGATCACGTGAGTATTGGATTCCACAGTCTCTAATTTTCAAAAAAGATATTTTTTTCTCTAAAAATCGTTTAACAAAATAAACTCTCTTTTACATCTATTTAACAAACATCATCGAGACATCAGCTAGTTTTTAAGCCGAAAGAAATGTCTCTTGTTTTAAAAAAACGCCTACTTGGGTCAAGAGTACGACTTAGCCACTCACTCTTTACAGACTTTTGCACAGTCCCTTTCTACAGAGGGGGGGGGGTATGTTTAGACACCTTATTGATAGAACACTGAAGATCCACCATGCCAACAATTCATAAAATGCCTAAGTTTTCCATAAAATACCAGCATTGGACACAAACGTAATCAATATTTATATCATATTCTCACTAATGAATTCTGAATAACATCAATATACTTATGTTTTGTTTGTAGAGCTAAATAAAATAGTGAGAGAGAAAATAACAAACCGAAATTTCATGATAAATACTAATAAACAAAACGCCACTGAAAATTCTTGACATTTTATTAAAGGTCTAGGTATTTTGTTGTTGTTTCTTATGGCACTTGCCATGTTCAAGCTCGTTGAGGTTGCCAGCGATTTAAGCCTAAACAGCGTATCTTGTCTTGTAGTAGTGCCACCTAGGGCGAAGAGTACGACTTTTGCTACACACTTATCACATTCACTTGCACAGACCCTTTTACAGAGGGACACATTCACACACTTACAGATAGAATACAAAAGAAAGATCAGGCCTGAACCGGGACTCGAACTCTGGTCGACAATCCCTCTTGGGGTAGACAAGCTATCGCTATGCCGGGAAGCTGCCTAAAATCCTTTACATATCCGTTCATGATTCCATGTTTTATTGCAAATTTGGAATATTCCTCACAAGATCGGTTTGCCTTTATATACATCCTGTAAATTTTTGAATGTAAATACATTTTATGTTAACAGAACGCAATATTCACAGATCCTCTAATTCATTCAAGTATTGAAACATTACAGAATTTGATTGATTATATTTACGATTTCACAAAACTTATAAAACAGAGTTATTGAAGTTCAATAACAATCTCCATACAACTTTTCCAGCTCCAAAAAAATTAAAATTGAGCATAATTTAATCCCTTTTGCTACAGTGTAACACGCCCATCATTGTCACTAGTTATCCGATTAGTTTACTTTTGCTATCTAATTAGATGATTACATTATTACAATTAAAAGAGAGCAAAGATGTATTCATCTAGTTAAAATGTATTATGAACCTTTAATATTGTTTATTTCGCAGTTAGTCCACAGTAAAGAAGAGAGTTTTGCAATCCTTTCAATGGTTGTTAAAAGGATTCATCCAAGATTGGTGATGAATTTGGCGATAAATTGGCATCATGGCGACGCTTTTGGTGTAATGAGTCCAACAAAAACTATATCATGTTTCAATATGAAAGTACGATGTCCTTCTAATATTCTCTCTGGCTTGTTATGGGGGCTATAAAAACCTGAGTAACAGAACTCAAGTCGATAATCGAATAATTTTTTTTAAATGTTGACTTCCATCAAGTTTTCTTTGAACGCTATATTCAGTTACTGGTGTTTTGTAATGGTTCTTTATTTTTCCGTGTGGGTGCGAATTTGATTCCTGTTAATAACGACTTTGTATATGCCTCGGCTGTTTTCTTGCCATCGGGATTATTACTAAGCTTGTTTGAATTCACACCCTATAATCGCCAGGGAGAATTTCCTAAATCAATAAAATATTGCTATTATTGATATAAACTATGATAGGAATCATTTAATAGTATGATGATTTGAATACAAACTTGATTTTCAATTAAAACATTTTACTAATTAGTTAAATAAGCATGATGATTTAAATACTTGCAAAGGATACTAATTCAAAGTTAAATATATAAAGAATTAAAAGCAAATTCCAGATTTTCTCGTAACAAAGGAATTAAAAATGGAAGTCTAACTTATTTCATTTATGTGATAATTATTGAAAACATATCCCTTTAATTAATATTCTTAATTTAATTCGTATGTATTTAAAACTTAGCCGAAATTTTTATATTTATTCGTAAAGGAAACCTTTTTTTCTTTGAATCTAAATGCATCCAATTATTTTAGGATTCTTCTTAAAATTTTGCATTTATCTTTTTTTTCTAGTTTATCTCCTACTCAAACAATGTTCGAATAATTTTATTTAAAATAGAAAACTTATTTTCAAAATATCCAATTAAAATTTCATGTTCCAATAACTTTCTCTGAGCTTGTACGTTTAAGTTTTAAGGTTAATTAAATTCTAGCTCTTTAAAGATTACGTATATTAGTACAAAAATAAAGGATAAAAAATTAATAGCATAAAATAAAAATCCTTATTTCTGTTTTGCTCGCACAAAATATCCAACGTTGTTGATCCTTAATTAATGTTTTTGTACAGTTTCAAATATTTCCCGAGGAGATATGTAATAATTTTAAGAGAATAAATTTTAAAATGGAACAATTAAGTATGTCACTTATATTATGCTGTGTTTATTATTATTATTATTATGCTGTGTAAATAAACAGTGATACAGAATAAAGCAGTATTATTGCTGTAACATAAATAATAACATTATTGCTGTAACATTAATAATATTATTGTTGTAGCCTTAATAATAACATTATTGTTGTAGCATTAATAATAACATTTTTGCCTTAGCATTAATAATAACATTATTGCAGTAGCATTGATAAAATTATTGTTGTAACATTAAATAATTATAATACCAGTGTAAAATTAATAACATTTTCGATGTAACTTTAATAACATTGCTGTGACATTTATAATACCTTTATTGCTGTAACATCTATAATATCCTTATTTCTGTAATATTTATAATATTGTTACATTTTTAGCGAAGCGGGTTCGGATTGAATGAACTTTAGTTGAGGACAGCACAAACAAATTTCTTTACAGCTATTTACAGTTATTTACAGGATAATTGATAGAGTAACAAATACAGATAAATACAATCCAGCAATAGTCAATAACTTACAGCGTAAATGCAAGTCTTACGCACAATAAACACAGTTTTCAAAACAGCTATAGTGTAGCACAGCAACAGTAAATCACAGCGTTAACGGCAAACGCAAACACAGCTCACTAATAACAAATCCTCTAGTCCAGCGAGACGCTTTTTATTTCAGAGCAAACTCTCAACTAACTAACTCACTCCGGCTACTCGTCCTTATATGGCCGAAAAAGCGCGTGCACTGAATCTCGTGAAAATTCTCAAAACAACGCGCACAATCTAGCGGCTACTAGACTATTCCTTTCGCCAAACCAATCAAGCTGGCGCGGGGCTCCTCGCCAAACGTCGCCATCTTTGGCGCGTTTTCGTGCGCTCGCCCGCTTGTAACATTATCCTTATTTCTGTAACATTTATAATATCCTTATTAATGTAAAATTTATATCCTTATTTCTGTAAAATTTATTATATTCTTATTGCTGTAATAATAATAATAGTCTTGCTGCTGTAACATTAATAACAACATTATTGCTGTAACATTAATAATAACATAATTGTTCTGGATAAACATTATTGCTGTTGGTAAACAATGGATAAACATTATTTCTGCGTCAAATGAAAAATTATTTAAATCAAAGAATAATTTCTAGAACTAAGAAAATATTTAAACTTCTAACGCCCCAGAAAATTATTGTTAAATATAATCTGCATTCATAATTTGTTAGAGATGTGTTACAAATTAATTTTGCATAAATAGTTACTACTAAAGTGAAATCAATTAAATGAGATGTTCTATTCATCTTTTATTCTTACAATTATTCATATGCAATTACCAAAGATAATGCAGTCATGCAGCATGCTTCTGAGCTTTTAATAACGCGTTGCCATCGCATTAACATGCCACATTATCATTGTCAGAACACGATATTGTTTTTGGGATGAGGTTTTAGGTGTCAGTAAAAATCCGTTGGTAAAATATAAAACAAAAATCCGCAGACAAAAATTATTTTAAAAAAACTTTTATCTGCATGAGCATTTCAAAAAAATCAGCTTTTAATACAGTGTTGCCATTGCATTTTCAAAAGCTTTTCAAAAAAAATAATGACTACAGCCAAAAAAATAGAAAAATGTCATTTTGAGTACTTGATTATATGAAATGAAATAAATAGGAAATGTGATATTTTTAACAATCAACGCGAGACAAAGTTTTTTGGATCGTTTGCAATACTAAAATGACCCATTCAATGAAACAATTAAAATGAATAAAAATATAATTTAACTTGCGCGAGCACGTGGCTCTTAGCTGTTTAAGAAATGATGTTCTGACATGATACATTAAAATATGCATAGGAGATTTCATTTTAATCTTTTATTTACATTTTAAAATGCGTGCAATTTGAACTCGTTTTTATGATTTACCTTTTAGACTTTTACAATACTTTTCTGTTTTGAAAAAAATTAGTGTTTCATTTTTATTGAAATAAATTAATCATCTATGGAAAATTAGTTTTGTTTAGATTAAAGTTTAATTGATAAAGCTGGATTATTTTAGAGAATTTCAATATTTTTGTTGCGCATTTTAACTTTTATGACTCTCTAAGCTAATTCTGTATATATATTCTCTAATCCGTTGCTTTTTAAAAAATATTTTCTTTAAATTCTGATAAAAAATTATACATAATATTTTGAGAAAGATCGTTTGGTTTTTTTATATTAATAAAATATTCATTGCATTATTTGAAAGGAAATTAAAAACGAATATTCTTAAATCATTTGGTTCTTTAGAAAATAAAATAATTCGGTATAAGCTAAAAGAAGTTATCTTTTATTCACCAAATTATTTGATTTTGAATTCTTATACTTCCATTGCTTTCTGAAAAGTATCATCACCAACTCTTTCTCATAAGACTATTTATCACGCCATAATTAATATTTAAATAACTTATCATTAAAGTTATTTGGAAATGTAATCAAAAACAGCTTTATCTTTAATTAAGCATTTTTGCTATGGATCATAAATGAGTAGCTATTTCAAATTATTTGAAATCTTTTGAAACAAATTAATGCAATACAATTTTATTCTGAAATGAGAGTTAAGCGACTGTGATTTTACGCTCCCTAGATAAATTAATATACGCTCTTTAATAACGACTTTTTCAAGTAATAAAAATGGATCATTTGCAATTAATGGAAGTTATTCAAGTACATTTATTTTTATCATAATTTATGTGAATATAAATGGGAAATAAGTTTTACATTTAATGCCCGATGGGAATTCAGTTCCGAAACAAGAAAATTGATTTGAAAAAGGGAAAATACTAATGAACAAATCAATAAGATCATGCATTGAAAATTCTATCTGTCACGAAAAATTTGAATTTTTTTTTTTTGCAGAATTAAAAAGAAAAGTAGTAGAGAAAAATATAATTATCTGTATTTTACCAGATAGAAAAAAGAAAGATTAATTTTATCAAAATATTCTCATTCCTTTTTCTAATATGGAAATTTGTTTTTTAATTCCTAC
>JAOUZG010000167.1:0-20512 GCA_026289955.1 Argiope argentata
ATATTTCAAATCCATTTTTTCCATTCTATTTCTATTTATCCACGATAGTCAATATTTTGAATGTAATAGCTAAAAGGCTGTTTTCTGGTTTATAACTAGTATAACTTTCTCATATTGGTAATATACAGAATGTACAGTAATCGTCGGAAAATTGGAACAAGAGGTATTAACTGATCTAGACGTTTCAGTCCTCCTTGGAAAAACAATTTTTTGGATAGTGTCCATCCATCTATTTGTGACAAAGATAAATAAACAGTGCTCGGAGCTAGATGAAATCTGGTATAAGTCTTTACACAAAATGTGTAGATTTCTATAAAATTTTAACGAGACTCTGCTCCAAGAAAGTTCATTTGCGTGGTTGCTTGAATATAAGTTAACATAATAATTTCAAAATAAAGAGTGCTAGATGAATGAAATTCGGTTCACATTTTAAAACATAAAATGCAGGCATTCGCCAAATTTTTAGCCAAATCTAGCTACAAGACAGTACATTCAGAAACATGTAAACATTTCAAACGCAAAAACAAATATATTCAATTTAGTATGGCATTATGTACCTACAAGTGCAGTTTAGTTTAGTTATATTAAGGTCCCCTTTGTAAAGCAACTGTAGGAATATTTTGAGATGGACCTAGTAATTTTGAACCTTAGTCAGATGACGAGGATGACACATGAGGTGGCACTCCCCTCTCCACATCACCCTACACCAAAGGTAGTGTGTTTGGCCCCAACGGATTTAACTAGGAACAGACCCCCTTACACGACAGTTCTTCGGTGGAATAGGGTCTCGAATTTGAAACCTTACGGCTCACGAGTCTAGTCATTACCACCAGGCTACCACTGCGTAATTACAAGCCCAGTTTTATGTCCAATTTTATCATGTCAGAACATGATGCTACTTTG
Organism: Argiope argentata; assembly: GCA_026289955.1. NCBI lineage: Eukaryota > Metazoa > Arthropoda > Arachnida > Araneae > Araneidae > Argiope > Argiope argentata. Next base: position 904 of record JAOUZG010000167.1, read on the forward strand.
GAATGAGAGTCAACAAAAATCCGTAGGCGAAAAATAAAAATTTTATTATCTGAAAGAGCACCTAAAAAAAACAGCTTTTAATAACGCGTTAGCATTGCATTAACAAAAGCTCTCATTTTTTAAAAAATAAGTTAATGACTGCAGCAAATAAAACCTAGAAAAATGTCATTTTGTTCACGTGATTACAGGAAATGAAATAAATAGGGAATGTGATATTTTTTTAAATAATCAATGCGAGGCAAAGTTTTTTTTGGATCGTTTGCAACACTAAAGTGACTCATTCAATGAAACGGTTAAAATGAATAAAAATATAATTTAACTCGCACGAGCACGTGGTGCTTGGCCGTTCAAGAAATGATGTTCTGACATGATACACGGAAATATACATAGCATATTTCATTTTAATCTTTATTGTTTTTCAGTCGATTGCGAAAAATGAGTTTGAAATTCAATTTACGTATACTATTAAAGACGTGACGGAAATTAATCACCAAATAATGTGCCATGCATGGTAGGATAAATTCAGTAAAAATGTGAAATTCCCGTGAAAAGTCAGTATTTTGTAACTATTGACGCCTATATCACATAAGACGTTCTCTTTCTTGTAAGAGAGTATGCAAGAATATTTTTAGAAGAATAGCATCAGTTTATCTAAAGTTTGAAAAATGGTACTTTTAATTATAAATTGAAAAACAAATTATTAAAAAATTAATTAAAACCGAATTGAAGATTCATTTATCTAAAAAATAGACTAGATTCCATCTATATCAAAAGAGTAAAAACGCAAAAATCAGTAAATTTTTTGTAGAAGTCATAAAACTACATATTTAACAGGTTATTAATATCTGAACTATTTTTCTTGAAGTGTTCTGTCATTAGTATTTTTTTATAAATACATAATCTGACATTTGACAGAATTCTCTTTACGGATAATTAATTATTTCAGAAGACAGAATTGCCTGTCAGATTTTCTTGAAAGATTAGCAGAAGCGTTTAATAAGAATTTCAGTTTCTCCAGCTTTGTTTTGGCAAGCAACCAAAATTCTGACAAAGTCAAAATCGTGTGGCTAAAATCCTGACATTATCCATCATGATTTTGAACTACCGTCTAGAGAGAGTTATGTGGGAAAAAAGAATGTAAGACGTATCCATTTATTTTCTAGAAGACAGCGAATTTTTGACATTTGAGTTTTAATTGCCATGTCGATAAAGTTTAGAGCCGAAGAAATGATTAAATTTTCGACAGAGACTTATTTATAAGAATATTCTATAATACCTGTAATAACGAAATTTGAAAAAACTTTTAAGATAAAAAGTAGAAATTGGTATTATAAAAAATCAGCAACAATACTTCTATTAGTGCACTAAAGAGGAGAAATAACATTTAAATAAAAATAAATCATATTAATTTTGACATATGTGCTTTCTTTGCTATGTCAAGAAAGATTAAAGGCAAAGAGATTGAATTTTTGACAGAGATTTATTTATAAGAATATTCTATAATACCTTTAATAACTAAATTTTTACTCTAAATTTGCATAAAAAGTAGAGATTGGTATTAAAAAAATCAGCAAAAATGCATCTATTAGTGCACTAAAGAGGAGAAATATTATTTAAATCAAAATAATTCATATCAATTTTGGCATTTGGGTTTTCTTTGCAATGTGAAGTAAGTTTAAAAACGAAGAAATGATTGAAATTTTTATAGTGATTTTGGATGAATATTTATCTTAGTATTCTGTTATAATTGTAATAATGAAATGCGAAATGTGCTTCGGGCAAAAGGAACGTATTGGCATGAATAAAAAGTACTGACGCTTTTATTAGTACATTAAACAAGGAAAAATAATATTTACATCAAAATAAGTCATATCAATTTCATGATTTGTGTTTTCTTTGTTGTGTCAACTAAGTTTAAAGGTGAGGAAATGATCGAATTTTATGGTGATTTTGGAAGAATATTTATCTCAATATTCTATGATAACTGTAATAATGAAATGGGAATTATGTTTTAAGCAAAAGAACATATTGACATGAATAAAAAGCAATCACGCTTTCTTCTGATAGCGCACTAAAGAGGATAAATAATATTTAAAACAAATAAATTATATCAATTTTGGCATTTTAATTTTCATTGTCTTCTCAACAAAGTTTAAAGGCAAAGAAATGATTGAGTTTTTGATTTAAAATATATTTGTCACAATATTCTACAATAATTATAATAATCAAATATGAAATACTTTGAAGTCAAAATGAAGAAATTGATACGAAAAAATACAATAACCAAACTTCTATTGCTGCATTAAAATGCAGAAATGATATTTATATCAAAAGAAGTCCCATCAAAAACGTTTTGGAAAACCTTTCAAGAATTGTAGAAGCTTAAAGTTCTGTAAAACGTTTGAAAAAAATAGTCACAATAATTATCATTAAAAAGAAAATTATTAAACCTCCATTAAATATTAAAAATATTCTGCATGCAACCAGGGTCGTGTTGGCCAATTGTTTAGGTATCGATTTCAGTTCTGGGGGGGAGGAGGTTTCTATTCGAGACCCCACTTCCACTGAAGAAACTTCGCGTTAAACGGGATTGGTACACTTTAAATATCTTGAGACCAAACGTCCTCCATCTTTGAAGGGAGAGTTACAGCTCCAACGTCATCCTTGTCATCTGACCTTGTTTTAGAGCTTACGAGGTCTGTACCAAAATAGCTATAGTGTTGTATTAAAAGATGTGACGTAAATCTAATTAAACTAAAAACCATAACCTCAACTTATATTAAAAATTTATCATATATTTGTATGTTTTTTGCTTAAAAATTATTTTTTTACCATATTTTTATTATAATGTTTTTCCATATCTATCCATCTTTTACGACCAGTCAATCCAACGGTAATATTTGTGGTGTTTAATTTCAATTTAATTTCTGATGATGGGCTTGCTGTTTATGATAACAAAATAATTTAAAGCATTAAATCGTTATAGACATTAAAGCTATGTTATTTTAAAATGCTTACACCTGTCATATTTATTATGCGTATATTTTTCTAGTAGGGTCCACTCTAATAACATTTTAATAACAAAAAATTTCTAAAATGTATGAGTGGGCCAACTTCTAATTACATGATGCTCTCCGCGGTAAAAAAACTTCAGCCTTAAGTATATTATTAAACAGAGCAGATGACAAACAAACTGATTCTTATAACAATGGAAGGGAATCCTGAGAATGAATCTCAGGTAATGGAGATTAATACGTTGAGTATCCTCCGGGGCTGTTTTCGATTTGTTGGTCATTGATGAAACTGTGGTGATTGCTATACATATAAGTCAGATAACATCCTTCTGACTAAAAGTGCACTTCGGTCCGAGGGATGTTATCTGGCTTATATGTTGGGCCATCACCACAAACGGCGACTCAAAGCTTTAGACGCGCATTAAATACGACAGTTAACTTCGCCACCACTTCACATAAGTATCGTTCGCCAAAACTCACTGGGGAGATACTATGTGGTGATTGCTCTACATATAAGTCAGATAACATCCCTCGGACCGAAGTGCACTTTTGGCCCAATGGATTTGTTACTCGGCTACTAACCATAAGATTCGGAGTTCGGATCTAGAGCTATCCGCTATTCCGCCTACAAAACAAACCTTCTGTGACAGACGAGGAATACAACAAATATATTGTCGAGACGAATACAGGACATACACAGCATCACACTACAACGAACATTAGCCCGCAAGTTAAAATCGGCAGTAAAAACAACCACAACAAGCAAAGAAGTCAGACAGAATTAAAAAGAAAAATGGGAATCTGCATAGCTTCAATCTTAGATCTGTCCTATAGTCTGCAATTTTCCACTATCTCATCTCTGTAGCTCACTACTACATGACTGGCTACTCCACACACAACTCGATGCTGCTTCCACAATAAAAATTAAGACTCATAACAAAATTCAATTCAGCACGCTCTTGGGCTCTTAGCCAGGCAGATCCAACCATTCGCTGTAGACTGTGTACTCGATTGATTACACGTCTCGCTTCTTGACCTTCTAACTGCATCATGAGACTGTTGTTATTTTATAGTTTAGATACCTAATTAATCATGGAGAACTAATACAGCTCGATTAGCCTTATCAATTTTTAGGATATCATTTAATACACTTTGCAATTTATCCATAAATCTTTTAACCCCCTCCAAGAGTAATTAATTCTTATTAATACTTTATATTTTCACTCATACTGTGCCTTGTCATGTTCAAACATCCAGCTCTATTTTACATCAGATATTTTTCATTCTATATTTCATCATTTCTGAAAATGAAATGTTTTGCATTTTCGTATTTTGTCATTTGTTTATTTCTTTCAAATTGATTACATTGATTTCTTTTCTGGTTGTTTATTAAAGTCCACCTACAACTATACAAAATCGTAAAGGGCCGTATGAGCCCTGGAAACGGGGGTGTGGTGTGGTGTGGTGTGGTATTGAGATGTTCAGATGTCCTATTATAGTTTCCAAGATGTGAGCAGGGCAGGTGCTGGACCAATCAGGCGTATCTTTATTCTCATTGACTGAGCCTCTAAATTTATGAATGCATATAGCAATACCTGTTTTCTCGCCGAAGTCGCCAAATTCGTCTCTAAGTCACAAAATAATTGCCAAATTTGGCGCCAATCTCTGAGATTACTGAGGTAGCACCCGATCAGTACCAACCAAAATTAATCATTAACCATTTTTTTCAATAATTGAACTAACTATGTAACATTACAGGTTTCTAACAAAATGTGCTTGTACACTAGTGTTCTAAAAGCCAAAATAGATCGTTTAAATTGGTCTATCGACACAATAATTTGGAGGCGGCAAATATATACCCAATAGTAATTGTCTTGAAATTTTAATAAAAAAATTATGTGGAATTTGAAGCAAATTTCCATTAATTGTTTGTTATTGTTGTTTTTCATCTCATTGTTTTTTTTATCCCATTTTATATATTTTATTAAAATTATGCAGCTTATGTGCTTAAATACATTGAAATATTGAGCAAAACATTTAATATTATTATAGATATACTTGGTGTAAAAATTATATCTGTAATAATAATTCCGAAAGTCATCGCGGAAAATTAATAAAATCATATTTAATTCTTTGTTAAATTTCTTATGAAAATTTCAAAAAAACATATTGCTCTTAGGTATATATTTATCTCTATAAAGTATGATGGTGCTAAAACAAGGTATTTCTAATCTCAAGTGCGTTATCATACACATACGCTCCAGCTTTTTCCTTTATTAGTAGAGTTTATTCTAGTTAGAGGCATTTCATTGCGTTAGAAATCCGGTTTTGTCGTCTGTTGGCCTATTTGTGCTACAAATTTCTCAAGGCTTTGTTGTGCGTAGAACTAAAATCCTTACTCCAGAACTTTAAAAGGTCATATCCAATAAGTAAATACACGAATAGTACTTCTATTTTTCGCTTATATGATCATGCGCAGTAGATACAATGATAGTCCTAAAATCAGTTTGGGGATTTCTTGTTGCCCAGATACACGATGAAGTTTCTATTGTTCGAATAACTCCTACAAAGACGAATAGTTTTACTTTTATGTGAGATTCCTTTATATGAAGAACTTTAGAAACAATGTTTCCTATATTCTATTTTTTTTATCTTTACCGAATCTATTTGTTTTGTCTCCAAGCATTATTTTTGTTGTGTTATATATGTGCAGAATTTATTCTGAACCAAGTCTCAGTTTAGAATAAATTTTGTACATATGGAATGAAAATACTTTCTGATTTCTATGTATTTGAAAGTTCAAGGCTCTATGAGACGTCTTTCTATTAAAAATATTTATTAAAAATGTGTCATGTTTGCTGTCTGTCTCACGTCCAGCCTGATTTTTTTAAAAAGGAAATTCTCTTGCAATACTTGTATATGAAATCTATTTAGGTTTTCATATAGAGGAAACATTAGATGATTATTAAATAATATTGAAATATGTAAATATTCCTAACACATGACAGTAATGTTAGAAGGTGCCAGGTAAATCATACCAGACTCCCCAACACTCTACGAAGTGACACAGAATGACCGGTCTCAGCTTAACAGCAATACTGACGGAAACTATGGTTGAGTCCTAACTGTCATCACCGGCTACGGTACAACCCTTCCAGTAGAAAGTAAATTTTGTCATTAATGGAGGAGCCTACCCCACTTATTAGTGTACCCTCCATAATGGCGAGATCCAACCACTATTCTAAAAGCCTCTCATTTTCATTTAGAGGTGCCCTTCAGGTAAAGAAGGTGAGAGATAAACATTCACTCGACGTATGTTTAAAACTCAACTTGTGAGTAACTAAACAGTGCTGTCCACCTTTTTGTCTTATGTAATCTTGTGAACAGAATAATTTCATTCGATTTAGGGAATAATAGATTTTAGTATAGGGCGAAAGTTTCACACCGTTCTTACCTGGGTCATTTAATTAAAAGGAAAGTGGTCTAAGAGGTTGAAAATATTTATCATTAATGAAAATACAGAGGCTATGTAAATTGAATAAAGCATTTTCTTATCAATTTTAGAAATGAAAGTTTTTCAATAATAATCCAACCTTTTTGCAGAATTTCTTAGAGCTTAAAAAAATAAAAGTGTATTTTTTAATTGGGAAAGAAAAGAAAGTTTTTTCCTTCTTTAACAGCTATACGCGTAGTTTTGGAGAATGAAAGAAGTTAAAAACTATGCAACTAAAGTGAAATTTGGAATGAGTATTCACAAGCGTAGTTAAAAACGTAATCACAGTCAATACCTGAAAAAGTCATTGTCGTCCTGGCCTAGATGGTAGATCGTATTCTCCGTGATTTGGGTGTGCCAGGTTCAAGTATTGGTTCGAACATGGTTGTTCTTTACCCGGTGTTCTATCTGTGAAGTATGTAAAAAAGTTCGCCTTCCTCTGCAAAAAAGAGTTTCGTTATATTAACCTACCATTATAAACAGCATTAGGGCTATTTTGGGATGGACCTCATCATTTTGAACCACCGTCAGATGTCGAAGATGATATCTGAGCTGGCCCTCCACTCTCTGGCACACCACACCATTGGGAGGGCATTAGGTCTGACCGATTTAACGTGTAACAGACTCACTTACAAGAAGATATTTCGATGGAATCGGATCTCGAACTTGAAACCTTCATGCTCATACGCCAAAACTTGACCACCACGCCACAACGGCCTTCTCAGTAAAAGGGAGTATTGCAAGTGAGTGTGTGAGGGTCATTTTAATGTGAGCTGGAAGTTAAACTTCTGACCTCGGGTGCTCGAGGATTTTTACCCTCAGAGGCTACTACATCCTTTGTTTCGTTGAAAATCGGATCCGACATGATCATTTGAAACAATCACTCTTATGGAAGTTAAGTGTGAATTAAGATTCAGCTCACAATTTCCTCCTTTTAGTTGAATGGTCCGTTGATGAAATCCGTTGGAAGTGTCTTTATCTTTACAATTTCTTTATTTTTTAAAAATTATCTCGTCTAATTAAGTTAAAATTATTCAACTTATCGTGTTCGTAAGATTATTCGGAGAAGAATTCTGGGAAATGGCAAGAGCTTTCCTCTTATTTTGTGCATCAATTTGCATTTGTCTTGCTGAATTTCAACATTTTCAAATACGAATGGAAGAGTTTTGAAACACCCTGTAGAGAGGAAAGCGTGGTTTGATTTTTTAATGATTTTTTTCTTCTATTTTGTTTAATTTTTCATTTTTCATACACAATATTTTAGTAACTCGAATAGTAAAGATTTATTTTTGCGTTATACGTAAAAATAGTCCACATATCTTTTCTTTACTTAACTATGTCGTTTATTTATTTTGATCTGACGGAATCACCGTTTGAAAAGAATATTACATCCGCCGATAAGCTATTTTTTAATCTTATGTTTGGAACGTAAATTTTCTAATATACACTAATGGACAAAATTAAAAGATGGAAGGCATTTTCCCTAACATCTCGAGAAATACTAGATAAAAATAGATGAAATTTTATATGGATCTAACTGATAGTATGACAAAAATGTGTGCAAAACAAAAATAAATTTGCCTTTCATTGGAAAGAGTTATTACCAACAGTCCAATGTGGACTGAACTTCATGATGAAAGATGACAGTGCAAGTGAGGCTTCTATGGTATGCGGTCTCCTCTAGCAGATAAACAGCCTGCACAACAAGTATACAAGCTGCTAATAAGAAAGTTAAGGAGTGCTTGTGGAAGACCCTCCCACTCTTCCGCCAGAGCAGATTTCAACTCTGGAATGGTTCTGGATGGGGGTTGGCGTATCGCTATAGCCCTTCCAAGAGCATCCCAAACATCTTCAATGGGGGTCAGGAGATTTGGATGGCCAATTCATTCGCTGAATATCGCTTTTCAGATATTCATCAACCAGGACAGCCCTATGCTGTCGAATATTGTCGTCCATAAAAACGAAATCAGGACCACCAGCCCCCCTGAAAAGGCGCACATAGGGTTTCAGGATATCCTGTATGTACGTCTGGGAATTCACGGAACTAGTGTCAAACACATGGAGTGATGTGGGGGTATCTTGCATGATCCCTGCCCAAACCATCAGTCCTCCACCATCATAATGGTCCCTTTCCATGATGTTAATGAGATAGTATTGTGTCCTAAGCTCCCTCCATATGTATATTCGCCGATAATCAGGTTGTAGACCGAATCTGGACTTATTTGTGAAGACAGAATTAGTCAATTGCAGCTGTGTCCAGTGTTGGGGCCGTCTGCACCATTGTACACGCTTTCTTTTATGAGAAGGAGTGAATGGGATGCTAATGGTGGGCTTCCTGGCATACAACCCTCTGTCTCCCAGTCTTCTGGCAAATGTCTTCCTTGAAGCTAATGTTCCTGTGGCGGCAGTGAGGTCCCTAGACAGTTGTGTCTCTGAAGAGGTCCTCTGGCGCTTGGCTGTAAGTAACAAATATTGGTCTTCATTGGGCGTTGTTTCTTTCGTAAGATCTTGTCCTGGTCTTCTGAACACTGCCCCACTGTTTATAAACTGACTTCACAAATTCGAAACAACGCTTGGAGTTACACCCAATTCCCTAGCAACCTGAGCTTGAGACTACCCTGCCTCAAGTCTACCCACAATTCCCCCATCTCATATCTTCGTCTAAACGACGATGTTCACTCATTTCACCGAAAAACCAACTCGATTATTCAAGAAACACAATACAAATCGCTACTGTGTTGTAGAGTGGAATGAGTTGACCAGCTGGATGCAGACTTTTGTACCTCCTGCTGGCTTAGCAACGCCCACAGAAATACGTAAACTCATATCAGCGACGCCAGTGCCATAGTGCCATTATATAGCAACCAACTGTCCGTATTTTATATTATCTTTTTCAACAAATGTGTGAAAATGATTTCCATCTCTTGATTTTGCCCACCATTGTAAAGGCTGTTCAGTTTCTCTATTTGCTGTTCAATTATAAATCACAGAGTTATAAATTAGCCTGAAAATCAGTCTCAATTTGATTTCCAGATTTTATAGAAATAAATAATATTAAGTTTATATATTTTGAAATTTCCCTTATTTTACATTGTTCATTTTTATATTTTCTAAATATATTGAAGTAACCTTTTGTAGTTTTTAAAAATGGTTGATTCTCATAATGGCAATTTAATAGACAAACACTTCAAAATTCCTTCCAAAATTTCGCCTTTTATTCCAGGAAAAAGATTTTTTTTAATATCGAAAATTCGCTTGTTAATTCTCTTTCCATTTTTGCTAAAAGCATTTTTCTTTGTTATTAACAATTTTCAACGAGATTACATTTTTCTTAGAATTTTATTTCTCTTTATAGATGCCTAAATCCTTCATTTTCCGTTGATTCTAAAAGCAAACATTTTATTTTTTTCCAAAAATTTCATGTTTTTCTCAAAATAACCAAACTTGGAATTATTATTTAAGGATTATAGTTTTTTTATTATCTTTTTAAATGTTTACTTATTTAAGTCCCTCAGTATTTTTAATGGTTAATTTTCGGAACTAAAATGAAAAACAAATGTCTAAAATTGCCTTAGTAGAAAGAGAATTTGGCAAATTAATTGTAAACACATAAAAAACACCAGATCATATTCATGTTTTTAATCAATTCCTTTGAATAAGTTTTTAATACCTTAGGTATCTTTTTCACTTCGTGTGTACATAGCGTTTGCAGCAAAAATTCTAATTCGAATATTTTAACGAAGGACGAAATTTTAAATTTCAATGAGCCCGAGTCTTTAAGACGGATGAAATTTAATATATGATCTTTGTACCGAATTAGTAGATTTTCTTCAAATTTGAGCAAATTCTTTTCCTGGGAAGTCTGTCTATTCTGCCCTACAAATAAAAGTTGATATGATAGCTACAAAACAAAGATATCTCGTAAATAAAATTCCTAGACTATAGAATGAACATATATAGTCTAGACTTCTATCATATTTTGAGTCAAATTCAATAAGAGGTAAATTGTCTATCTTTCTGTTTAGGAACATGTAAAACTTTGAGACATGAATATTTAAATTCACCAAATTTAAGTTGGGATTTTACGACTCTGAGGGTGATTCTAGGTAAAGCCTCCGTTTCAATCAGTTGAGAAGAATTTCTCTAAAAAAGAAATTTGATTTTCGGATACTATTAATTATATGCTAATGATTAATCGCCAAAACGATCGCCAAGGGTAGTTAATATATTCATTAAAAAACTACGTTCACGCCAAAAAATATTTCTTAACTATTGTACGTCAATGCCAAGAATGGCGTTCTCTAGTTTACAAGATTATTAGAGAATGTACAAGAAAGTTTTGAGGAGACCATTGTTGCTGGTTTTCAGTTGATTTAACACCAGAGCCTATAAAATCGAAGTGAATTAAGAGAGTGACCAAGAAAGTGTATTAACAACCATCACTGCCGCTATTAAAAATTTATAAAAAATTAAAATAAATAAAAGCAGCAATCTTAATTTAATTTTTGAACTGATATTAAATAGGTGCTTATGAAAATATATCTTTCTAACGATTAAATAATTGATAAAATTTATTTTCGTAAAAAAAAGTATATTTCTATCGAGAAAACCAAATCAGAAGACATATTTTCTCAACTAAACCTTCAAGATATATCTTATGAAAATATTTCAAATTCAACCCTTAACTGGGAAGATGAAATATTAGAACTTAACTAGAGAGTGGCAGTCTAAGAGACCGCATTTTCTTTTCAATCAAATAAAAAATTTTAATGTGTGTATTAGATTGAAAATCTGCTAATATATTCTGTAGTTATTTTACCTCGACATCAAAATCGATAATAAATCGATATATGAATATTTAGAAATATAAATACATAATTTATAAATATTTCGAAATTTTTCAAAATTTATTGTTATTGAAAAAAAAACAAATGTGTTATGACATATATTTTCTTCTCAAATTACAGGTTAGAACAAATAATTTATGCGAAAAAACATATTACTTTTTACTTTTTATATAATATTTATTTTTCGTGTATACAAAGGTATATCTATAGTATAAGGGAATATTAAACAATTATATGAAATATATAAAGGTTAAGTACTAGTATAAAAATCAAACTATAAATTCTGTAGACGTTTCTCTTGATATATTAATATATTTAAAAAAGTTTTAAGCACATTATCACTAGAAAAATTAATTACGTTTGATCATACATATAATCAATCGAATGGAAATTTTCGTTTAATAAATCTTCTGTATAATAATTTTATCCTAACAATAATTTTCCGCTTAATTTAAAAGTCTCTGGAGCTATGATTTATAAGAGGATGAGTAGATTGGATGATATTTCGAAAACTAAGTTTTAGGGCCATATGATAAGCTTTGTACAATACTGAAGCACTAAAAGCGTGGCATGGTCTCACAAACGTTGCACAAACAACTTTGAAATAATCTGTCAATAGAAAACTTTGTATTTCTCTACATCTTGAGAATAACATGATGTTTTGAAAGAAAATTAAAAATTTCTAATCTAAATTGCGTTACCTTAATTGGTGTAAAAAATTTCACGCATTTACGTTGCGTCAATCGGTGTCAGAACATCAGTTCTCACATATACAAATCAATATTTCTATGTGTACAATGCCACGTGTAAAATCTAGTATTTAATAATCTATTCAAAACAAATTGATCATGGAATGAACAATAACTAATATTTAAAAAAACCAGAAATAATTACTCCAAGTAACACAAACAGCAATATAAAAACTACAACAATTCAAGATCTATGTGAAAATTCACCAGCAGCTATCATAAAACATGTCAAATGTAATAAAATTGCATAAAATATATATATATATATAATTTAAAGTGAAAGATAATACCATGCGAACAAATTTCTTATAATACATCTGAAAAAGAATAATCTACAAAAACATTTCATTATAAAAAAGAAAGAATGGTCCTTTGAAGATTCTTTTAATCAAATTATACACGATGAAGCATGCTTCTTTAAAGCTAGGGAATCGAAAGAATTCTTCAATACCTTCAGAAACGAATCGAAAAACACTTCGAAGCAAATTTCTCTGTAAAGCTTTTTGTCATGCTAATTTATTGACCGTGTTAAAAGAAATGGCACGTTTTTTAGAAGGCAATATCTTGCTTTTGTTGATTACGCAAGCAACATCTATACTATTTAGATGAATTGAAAGCTAACGAATCGCATTTTGTTCCAAGAAAATTGATTCCAACGTAGGAATCTTTAGAATGCTAATTGAGCGGGAAAAAATATCATCCCAGAAATGTGATTTCGAACATTCAATTAATTTGGACTCGTGCATGGAATTGTTGGGTTCAAAAATAGATTTGTAGAAGCTGTTGGAATGAAATGAATTTTTAGACGCTGCAGCGCAAACAATTTATTCAGGAATTCGTTTCTTGGAATAGAATTTTGATTTCACTGGAATGAAGTAAGTGCAATGAAAGTATTCAGATCAAGTTAATTAGAATTGGTTGTAATTTAGAGTGTTTTTTTTTCTTTCTCTTTTTAGCTTGGAAAAATTAGAATTCCAAAAACATTTCTTAACGAGTAGATACATTGAGAAGGAAAGTATTTTCTTAATTGCAACTGAACTTTATACTATAAATATATATGATTATGCTTATCGTAAATTTTTCAAATCTTGAAAATAATGTAAAGGAATTGCGAAGAATACATTTCAATAAATAGTTTTAATTGTAAAATATTTAGAACTTATTTAAAGGTATTTAAATAGAATTTTTTTGTGTTTCTAATTTTAAAAAAAAAACCTATTTAGTTAATTTTTACTATATGCCATAATTCAAGTATAAAACTGATTTTTTATTAAACATAATATACTTTTATCACCTGACTTTATAAATTTAAATATCATTAAATTTAAACTTTTTCACCGATATTTTTGTTATTAAATTTAAAATTTTGACCGAGTTTACAATATTTTATAATTTAAATTTTATTCTATAAAGTTCCTATTGTTATTCTGTTGGAATCAGTTATTTTTATTTTATGACGGTGTGCGTGTGTGTGTGTGTTTCTATTGGATGTATAAATATTTCAGAACAACTTTGATTTGTTTTATCTTTTTAATTCAATAAAGCGATAATGCTTAACCAGAATTTTTTTTATAAATAACATAACTGAAAGCTTATTATCTAAATTATTGTTTGTGTGCTGCACATAACACTGAGCACTAATTAAGATAAAACAAATGTGTGTGACAAATGTGTTATTTCTTTTTAAATTGAAATTTTTGGAAAAATTTAATTACATGGAAAAAACGTTTTATTTATTATGAAATAAACATGTTTAAAATAAATAAAAAAAAACATATGCGTTCGGCTTTTGTCACTTTTATATCCTTCTAGCGTTTATTTAAATATAAAATAATAAAATGGTATTGTTTTCTTTCGTTTATATAGAAGTATTAAGCACAGTCAAAAGTAATTCATTTTTTTGTTTTATATATATAAATTAAAAAAAAAATATTTAAGCGCGAGTGGATAAATAGAATAGCATTCAAATATAATATTACCTTACTTCATACAATAAATAATACCAAAAGAAATCGAAATAAAACTTTTCAAAATATTGATAAAGATTAAAAATATTAAAATCTTCGCTTTTCTTACTTTTGATTTTGAAATTCCCAAGTTCCAATACTTTTATATGTATATAAATCCATTCTTACTTCAAAAGATCGGAGTTACAGTTCGTGAAGTATAGTTGGCTTATTCTAACAAGAAAATAGCTCTTCGTGCAGTTTGGAACATCCACCAGACTCTCTTCGGCTCGTATTACTAATTGGGAATATGAGAAAATCCGCCCACGAAGAAAATACTGCCTACTAAGTATCTAAAATCTCTTCAATATATCAAGATTCATTGGCATTTGATACATTTTCCTTTCCCCTATATTAAATAAAATACTTTGAAACAACATTCTTGATATGAAATTACTTATGAAAGAAGTACACTTTAAAAATTCTGTTTTTTTTTAAATGGAGAAATAAAATAATTCTAAGCGAATTAAATTTTGTATAATGTTGTATTGATATGTTACGACAACCACAGAATAAGTTTTAATATTGATGATTACGCTTTGAATAAAGATTCGTGAATGTTGAAATAAAGTAAATAATTCCGTTTTAATTTAGTTTATTATTTGTTCCTTAATCTAGACAAATAAGGTAAATGATTTAGTTTTTAGATAAGAATAATTTTATTACCAATGACATTATTGCTATTTTTATTGAATACTAGCCGCCTTTGGAGACCAGCCAGTTCGCCAGTATTAATGCTCGCTAATATTTTAAGTAGATGTGTCTCATAACAGGTTTTTCACCAAAATATTTTTAAACCAAACAAATTTTGATAATCATATAATTCATTTATAGTATTATTTATTATTATTTTCTTCAGATGATCTGTTCAATGTATTACTCATCTTTCTCTTTCTATCCGAGCAATGATTGTCCCGGAATTGATATTTTACTTAAATGGTGGAGGGAAAGGTCTAAAATTTTGTTTTTATAGAATGAGATTCAAATGTTCATAAATGTAAACACACTAAACAAATAAAGACACAATTGGTTTTCAAGAGAGGCAAAAGCTTAAAAACAGCTTGGAAAATGCCTTGCACAGATGAAATAATGGTGACACACACACCCTTCTTTTCTTTTCTATCCTTTTTTCCCTTTGTTATTACTTTTTTTCTTCCCTGCCCAGACTTTATTTTGAGCAGGCATAGATTAAATATTCATACCGACTAATAATAAAAGCAACTATTTTCTTTCTTTTTTAAACATCCCGTTATCTATGAATAAAAACCAACTGACTTCGCGTATTTCTTTCTAAACAAATCATAATTTATTACTTCCTGCTATCTTACTCAGTTGGTGTAGGGGAAGGAAATGAAGATTTTTGGCGGGAAAGTAAGAAAAGTGTCGTTTTAACTATTTTCCACTCAGTTTTTTTAATTTTTTCTCAACATAAGAACCATCCTCGTGTCTTAAAGAAAATATTTAAAAAAAATTAGCCGAATCGGTCAAGCCATTCTCCAGTTTTGCGCTTAGCAACGCATTTCGAGTTGCATTTTTATTAATATAGATAGATTGGTACAAAAACATCTGTTATTGTTTGTTTAACATTCCAAGCTTTAAGAAATGAATATGTCTAGAGATATTTACTTTTCGTGTGTTAGTATTCACTTATCTTTAATTGTATTTCCATATGAAGAACCAGAAACAAAATGTCTTTTAAATTTATTTGTCTTTGCCAGATTTCCTCTTTATAATTATAAAAAGGCCATACTCTACATTTTAACTGTTCTATTAATATTTTGGAGGTTGGGAAGGTATAAAATTATTTTACCTGTTAATGATGCAGACGTTCTATACAATTCTATGATTAAGAAACCGGACATTGCGATTTCAGGTAGATCTGTTGTACAAATATCTTCAAAAAACTCTCTTCAACTAGCTCTAGAGAGTTTTTACAAATTAGACACCTTCAGTCACATCTAGTTTGGAAGAAGAAACAAATGAGTTTCAACCATCTCGTCTGGAATCGAAGGTGACAATAAAAACTTCTCCTCTTGAGAAAGGTGCTTTGTAAGTTTCAGTATGCAAACATTCACCTAACCATTCCATCCTAGATACAATGAGCACTTCATCAATTTTGTAATTATACATTTTTTTCTCACAAGAAGAGGACATTAATATGAGGATAAGCAACTGCCGATATGGAGCTTCGGTCTCCTCACCGAGTATGTACAGTAATGGAGTAGGTTCGGCTAACCATTTACCAATGACAGGACGTACCACCTACGGTATTGGTTGGACCGTGACTGAACCTCAATTTCCGACAATATTATCCCGGTGATTCTATTATTTGGATCTTTATGTGTGTATCATGACTGATCGACTTGTTATCATCGTATTATGTAATATTCATAGGGTATCCTAGATAAGGAGAGAAAAAAATTCCTGCATGTTGTTTGGTTTTTACAAATCTAGATGGAAATAGTTATGATTTAACTATTCATACGGTGATACGATGCCTCTCCTTCGGAAGGGGTTGTACCATGGCTGGTGATTATCCTAAGATTTCAATGTCAATACTTCCTTGGGGTTCCAGTTATTTAGTCTTTTCCCTTTGTTTTAGGGTCGGCAGGAATTGCCTTTTGTGATTGTGAATGAGTTCCATTTAGAAGATATGGAGAGTTCCTGTCTGATTAGTGAAATAGTTTTTATGTACATGTGTCACTTCGATCAATATTGTACATGTCTCATTTCCGTCAATATTTTTAAAGATATTTTCCTTCATTAATTCATTTTATTAAAGAAATGGAGTACAGAGATTTTTGCGAAGTGTTTATTACGCTTAGGAAAAGACGGCGAAAAAGTAGATTATTTTGTGCAACGACTGTGTTTTTATCTGTTACGACTGTGTCTATTGGCATAAAGCGACACCCTAAATTAGAACCTCAATCAAAACCAATGTTGGATTAAAAAATGCAAAGAAATAATGAAATCTAAACATTTATTATGATTTGCTATTCTACAAGTCTTATTTAATAAAATGGTCTTCATATGTTCAAATTTTTTCAATATACTTTCCGAACTACTACAAACAAAACTTGGCTGAATTTTGCAGATTTGAATATCATTATTTTAAATGATTTTAAACTTTAAAATTCACTCTTCTCGTTGATAATATATCAATTAACATACAATGAATTTAGCTAAATATCCTGATGCAAAAATTCCTAAAGAAAATTCAAGCTTAACTGCATCTATTATGAAGCAATGAAAAAAGTATCCTCATGTACAGAACGAAATATGTTTATTGAAAAAAAAAAGAATTCCTCAGTAAGTTATCAAAATTCGAACAGCCATGTTATTGTTGAATTCCGAAAATTTACACGGTTGCATATCTGAAATCTTATTTCATTTTTCTCGCTTTTAGTAAAAAAAAGAAATAAAAAAATATTATTCGAATCCGAATGATACAGAGTATATTTCAATATCCACATACACACTTTCTCTCATGTAGAACTTCATAGTTGCTTTTTTATGCGAAAAAAAACGAAGAAAGTGAAAAATAGGTGTTAGTTCCTATTCTATTTGCGTTTTGGTGGTGGTATTTCGCAAAACCAGAAAATTCGTGGGTGGGAAAAAATCTAGTTTATTTTTGTCTCCGCAAGAAAAATAAATCGATGTGTGATGAGGAGAAAAGATAACAATTCTCTGAAGAATATTTCTGGGAAATATCCTGACTCTTAAGACTCTTCAACGTATGAAAAAAATGGCGCAGGTTTTATAAGATATCATACCGCGAAGATGTGTTATCATTCAAAGAAAATAACATTCATCAAAAATAGGAGTTGTGAAATGCGGCTCGCCTCTTTTACAGAAAGTGAAGAGATCGATAAGAATAGGTGATATAAACTTCTTGTTGCTCTTTGTCTTGAAATAGACTTCGATACAGTTTTATCAAAGTAAAATGCAATACTTCTTTTATAATTACATTTAAATTATAGGAACATTGAGGAGATTCAATAAACAAAGACTGAAATTATTTTGGTATTGTCAATGGTTTAGAATTTCTCAAAATGGCAGTTTTTTTAATTATGTGAGAACATGATACTATTTTTGTTTGATGTGCTTGAAACCTCCAATTACGTGAACAACCAACAGAAAATTTTTCGCTTTTTGGCTTATTAAAAAGTGATAAAGAAAGTTGTCATATTTGGCGATTTATCGCCAAAAAATCATTTAAAAATAGAAATTCATTTTGTAATTCTAAAGTTTAAATTAGTGGCAACGTCGTTACTATTTTTTTTGTTTTTTTTTTGTTTTCAGGGCATATATATAATTTTTATTTATATATATATATATATATATATGCACTAAAGTGATAAAAGTCATGGGATAGCTAGCAATATGCAAATATACAGATGGCAGTAGTATCGCAAGAAAAAAGTATAAATGCGCAGTTCGTTTTCCAGAGCTTTCATTTGTGTTCAAATTATTCATGTGAACAGGTTTTTCATGTTTTATGGCGGCACGACGAGAGCAATTAACGACCGAATCCACCGACGTCTGTGTAGAGTGGTCAATGTTAATAGACACGCAACACTTCATCAAATAACTGCAGGAATCAATGTGGGATGTACGAGGGACGTGTCCGACAGGACTGTGCGGCGAAATTTGTCTTCCTTGGACTATGACAGCAGAAGACCGACTCGAGTGCCTTTACTGACAGCATGACATCGCCTGCAGCGACCCTCCTCGCCTCGTGAGCATATCGACTGGTCCCTAGACCAGTGGAAAACCGTGGGGTGGTCAGATGAGTCACGATTTCAGTTGTTACGAGCTGATGGTAGAGTTCGAGTATGGCGCAGACTCCACGAAGCCATGGACCCAAACTGTCAGCAAGGCACTGTTCAAGCTGTTGGTTGCTGCATAATGGTGTGGGCTGTTTTTACATTGCATGGACTCGGTCCTCTGGTGCAACTGAACCGATCATTGACTGGAAAAGGTTATGTTCAGCTACTTGCAGATCACTTGCAGCCATTCATGGACTTCACGTACCCACACAACGATGGGATGTTTATGGATGACAATGCGCCATGTCACCGGGCCAGAACTGTTCGCGATTAGTTTAACCCTCTAAGCGTTTCCATTCTACGAGTGAAGCTTCTGTAAAGTAAAGGAAGCGGGACAAGTTTTCTGTCGTGGAAGCGTGCCGGATTTTTAAAAGAAATGTGCACGAAGCGTTCACGGTTTTTCTTCCTTCCCCTCTTTTTCTTCATGGGAGGTCAACAAGCCTCGGGTATCAGCCCATTCATGCCAAATTTAATTGCTTTCGTTTATTTTGTACGGCTACAAACGTCAGAGGGTTTCTAGGAATAGTGCATAGGTTGGTTTTTAACCCCGATTGCTGATATCCCTTTCTAAACTGTTACACAGAGAAAATATAAACAGAGGTTTTAGCTTAATTTTTACTACATATATTAAATACAGAAATTTTCATCGTACATTCGATCTTTATATATAT
>JAOUZG010000179.1:0-10641 GCA_026289955.1 Argiope argentata
AAATTCGAATATAAAATTTTCAAACTGTGTTTTCATGTCTCTATTTCTTCCACATCTCAACATTTAAAAATATTTTGGTACAAATTAAATTTCGACAAAGAAACATTCAGTAACACGTTTTTGTTCGTATCGAAATAAAGATTTTGCAAAGAAACAATTTGGATCTCGCCAAATGTTTTATTTCTAATATTATATATTTACCCCTAGCTAATCCTTTTTTTCCTTGTTGACCTTCTTTTAAATTTATGTAAAGAAAGCGAGTTAAAGAAAACAAGTCAAGAAAAATATGTTAAACCATTAAGTGAGATTATATCTAGTAAATTCTTTTTATCCCCTTGCAAAGATCATGTGCTTGCTAGCGTGAGTTATTTTTAAACAGCTCAAGGCTGTTAAACACTATATAAACTCCTCTCTTACACCGTAAGCTTATGAGTGAAATCTAGTCAAGATTTAGATTTGCAACAGGGATAGTGGTAAGTGATAGCATTTCATATTTGTAGTTAAGATTTCTCTTTCATATTTTGTACTTAAGATATATTTCTAAAGCTAAATATAAAATTCCCCCCAAATTAGTAATAAAACGTAGTATGGTCTTTTAGATCGAGCCCCTAAGTTCTCAGCCTTCAGAGATGACGATGAGGAAGAACAGAAATCCTCTAAAAAGAGAAAATTTGATCTTAACCTCTCAGATGAAATAGATAACCCCAAAAGCATTATACAACCATATTCTATCTACTTAGGCAAAGGACTTGGCATTGAGATAAAAGAATTTAGAAAAACTTATTATGTAACGTTTGTCAAATACAACGATAAGAGAGATATCAAAAATAGATTCAACATATCAGTTGACAAAATTCCAACTTTTATTTTGGGATTGCAAAAAATGGCGGAAATGTTAAGCAGCATTAAGAATTTAGTAGAGGAGAAAGGATAAACTAAAAATGGTAAAATTTTCTGAAATAAATACTGGGTTTAGGGGGTTTAACCGTACTTTAAGAGCTGAAATAAATTATAGAAGTGTAGATTCTCTTTATACCGATATTAAATTACCTATATTTCGAATTTAAAATACATCACCAGTTTTACGTTTACGTTTGGTGATATGTATTCATATAGTCTTCGCAAAAATTTTGCAAGATCCCTTAGAAACAGAAGAGCTAACTCAAAACTTCTACTTTTGCAGTAATGCATTGCGCATGCTTTCGTCTACGCAGATTTATCCAGCTATCGATAAGGCATTTCTTAAAATATTCAATTCCGTGGAAAACTTTGTTAGGAATGGTAGCGGTTGGTCAATCAAAAAAATTAATTACATTGATTTACATATTGGCAATTATTTAGAATTGAGAGGCGGATGCAGAAATGCCTTACTACCAACATCGGTGTTCAGTAAAAAATGTCTTCTAAAAATCAACTGCGATGATAATAAATGTTTTATATATTCTGTTTTAGCAAGTTTGTATCCTCAGAAAAGTAATGCTAACAGAGCAATCAAGTATAAAAAATATTTTAAGTACCTAAATTGTAAAAATTTAAAATTCCCCGTTAAATTATCTGTAATTGAAGGGTTTGAGAAAGTTAATAAATTGCGAATTAATGTTTACTCTTACGATGAGAGTTTAATTTATCCTTTATATGTCAGTTCAAATAATTATCGAGAAGTAGATTTATTTTTATTTGAAAATCATTATTATTTAATTAAAAACTTCAACAGTCTGCTTAAATTAAAGCGTAATATCAAATACTTTTGTAAGTTATGCTTATCAGGATTTGCTCGAGCCGAAACTTTAGCTAGACATCAAGAGCTCTGTGTCAATAATAAACCTCAGCGCGTATCTATCCCTAACGACTTAACTCTGAAATTTAAAAATTTCAAGAGAAGCGTGAAGCATCGTTTTGCTATTTTTGCCGATTTTGAATGTTTATTGAAAAAAGTTTCAACAGCAGCTCCAAATACCTCATCATCCCATTCCTATGCAGTTGAGACTCATGAACCAGTTTCTTACGCTATTATAGTAATAAACGAAAGAGATGAGGTTACTTTTCATGAATATTATGCAGGCGCGCAAGCAGTAGAACATTTTTTGTTGAAAGCAAAAGAAATTAGTTTTGAACTAATTAAAGAACTAAAACGAGTGACTAAATTAGAAATCAACAATGAGAGTTAATACGATCCTTCTCGATGTGTAATTTGCAAAAAACATTTTCAGCGAGGTGATATCAAAGTAAGGCATCGTGAACACTATCAGAATTTTACAACAGGATTAGCACATCAAGTGTGTAACATTCTTTATAGAAAAACATTTTTCATTCCGATAGTTATTCATAATTCTAAGAACTATAATTATCATCTTCTATTAAAAAACCGACCTTCTAAATTTGCTGAAGATATTAATATCATTCCGGTTAACCTCGAAAAAATCACTATGTTCACTCTTGACGATCTCAAATTTTTGGATAGCTATCAATTTTTAGATGCGTCTCTTGATACGTTAATAAACAATCTAATCGTATCCGAGCTTAGATTTAAAATTTTCAACAGTGAATGAAAAAAACCGATATCTGTTAAAACGTAAAGGCGTTTTTCCCTATTCATATATGGATTCTATTGACAAATTGAGTGTTAAAGAATTAGCCCACCTCGGGAAGCATTTTTCAATGTTTTGACTCAAAGTCACATTTCAGAAGCAGATTACTCTCACGCGGAGCTCGTATATCGAGCATTTAACTGCCAAACATTTGGCGATTACTTAAAACTTTACCAAAACACTGACGTTATAATGCTTGCAGAAGTATTCTGCTCATTTCGAAATACTTCGCTGAAATGGTATGGGTTGGATCCTGTTCATTATATTTCAGTAAGTGAATTAACATTTGATGCAGGTCTAAAGCTTTGCAAAATAGAGTTGAAACTATTAGGAAACATCAACGATTGCATTTGGTTCGAAAGTCAAATGCGCGGTGGCATATGTTTAGTAGGAAAATGATTTGCAAAAGCGAACAATCCCTTAATACCAAACAGTTTTGATATTTCAAAACCGATAAGTTATATCCTTGCTTTAGATGCTGTTAATTTATACGGCTATGCAATGAGTAAGCCATTGCCATATGGAGAATTTTATTGGCTAACTGCAGATGAAGTACAGAGTTTTAATTTAGAGGATATTTCTCCCGATTCGCGCGTGGGATATGTATTAGAAGTAGATTTGGAAATACCTTCATCACAACATGAGAGGCAAAATGATTGGCCTATGGCTCCTGAGCATCTTACTATCACTTATGAGATGTTATCTCCATATTCGAAGCAATTGTGCTCTAAATTTAATTTGAAAAATACTTTACCGAGTAAAAAATTAACTCCGAACTTTTTCCCAAAAATGAATTACATAACTTATTATCTAAACCTAAAGTTTTATCTCGAGCAGGGATTAATATTGAAAAAAAATCACAGAATTTTGGCTTTTGCTCAGAAACCATGGCTAAGGGAATATATCGATTTCAATAATTCAAAACGAATACAAAGTAAAACAGAAAGTGAAAAACTGTTTTTTTTTAAAAATTAAATAACTCTTTCTATGGGAAATGCTTACAAAATGTGCGAAAACGAATAAATTTAAAAGGCGCGCTTACGTCTGAGACCAATCAAAAATATCTATCAAGTTCAGCCTTAGAGTATTTTGAAACGATCAACGAAAATTTAACTTTATTTAAAATGCGTAAACCTAATTTGATTTTAGACAAACCGATATATATAGGATTTGTAATTTTAGAGATTTCTAAACTCCAAATGTGTAAGCTTTACTATTCACATTTTAAGAAATTTTATGATAAAAATTGCGAATTATTGTACACAGACACAGATTCGCTTTATTTACACATACACACAAATAATGTATATGAAGATATAAAACATCATTTTTCTGATATATCAGACACTAGCAATTTTCCTCAGAATCATCTATTATGCAATGAGATTAACAAGGGGAAACTAGGAACACTAAAACATGAAACATGTGAACCAATTAGCGAATTTGTCGGATTAAAGCCTAAAATGTATAGCTTTCTATTTGGGGATAACGAATGCAAAAAAACAGCTAAGGGAGCACGAAAAAGTTCACTAGCTCTTCTAACTCACGAAACATACAAAAATGTTCTAAAAGAGGAATTAGTTATTCGAAAAAACCAATATTCAATAATTTCAAAAAAACATTCCCTTACAACAACGGCTCAGTATAAAACAGCTTTATCATCTTACTATGATAAAATGTATGTTTGTAACGATGGGATAACTACGCGAGCTTATGGGCATATAGAAACATTGAATATCCCTTCTCCTCTCTAAAAAACATGCTCTTTTGGTTTTCCATTTTGTTTTCTTTGGTCGGCTGATTTACTTAGAGAGGCTCTAGCTTTTGTGGTTGCTCAAAACGCTTTTTTATCATTTAAAAAATCCTAAAAAAATGAAAAAAAAACACTCGGCAAGTAATAATGTTTTTCATCTTCATTACTGGAAAATCGAATGAAAAAATAATCAACTGAGAACTGAATTCGCATGAAAAAGAATCGAATCAACTGAGAACTGAATCCACGAGCTGAAAACTGAGCAAGAATTAGAACTGTATGCTACTCCTTCAACGAATAGAGAAGAATCTCACACAAAAGTCTGATTATACTAAATCATTTTTTCATCATCGTGCTATCGAAATATGTTCGTTTAGGTGGAAGTGGTGGTGGTGTTCTCCCCATGTATATGCTGCTTTCTATCGTATTCTGCAATATGTTCGTTTAGGTGGAAGTGGCGGTGGTGGTGTTCTCCCATGTACATGCTGCTTTCTATCGTATTCTGCCATTTTTTTCCCAGGTAGCAGCAAACATTAGGAAGCTACGTTTCATTTCTACGTATATGGGATTTGTTGCGTAAAACTTCCTAAAACACTGTCGTGTAGAATAATGGAAGCTGCTACACGTTAATTCAACTGACTTCAAAGTCCTCACGTCACGAATACTTATTAATCACTAACATCTAACTTACTGTTTCAGTTGTCTTCTCAGCAGCTAAAACAGTTCAAAATTTAATTTTTACTTTTCATTTGGAATGTGCGAGGTGCTATTTCAGCTGATTGAGCTGAAAGCAATTCAAAATTTTAAACTTTAACATTTATATTATTTGGCAAAATATGAGAACGAGGATTAGGACTTCAGCAATCTATGATTGCTTAGGCGATACCTCTTTAAAAAAAGCGAGTGGGACGTCTGTTTGGCCTCCCGTGTACCACATGGGAAACCAGATTTCTATAATCTCTGCTCTCTAGCTATGCTGTTAACACTTTCCCCCTCGCACGCTGTCACTGGTCACTGTCCCCGGGGGTAACTCCCAGCGTATAGGTTCCGATTAGCACCAAGGTAAGCGCCGAGGCTGGGAATGGCCAGAGCCGGTGGCTGCCATCCCTTGTTGGGCTCCGTGGTGGGCGGTGCTGTTGGGCTTGAATTTCTCTCAATATCATATGGAGTTTTCAAAAAAGGGTCAATTCAGTGGGCATCGCACAGTTCAATCATTTGTAAGAAATAATTCTCACCATGATTCTTTCTTTGTCATTAAGCGTGTTTCTGAATTAAATGAAACGTTTAATTCTGTATCTCCTTTCCTCGTTCAAAAGGCTTTTGCAGCAAAAATAGGCAACAACGTCACTTCAATCCATAAATTGCGTTCGGGTGACTTGCTGGTGGAGGTTAATTCCAAAAAGCAAGCTCAACAAATTATGAAATTGAAAGCTTTAGCCGATATCAAAATTGTAGTCAGTTCTCACTTGTCTTTGAATTACTCTAAAGGTGTTATAACTTGTGGGGAATTGTTTAATGTTCCCCTTGAAGAAATAAAAAATGAATTAGTACCCCAAGGAGTGACCAATGTACAACAGATCTCAATTGAGCGGAATGAGCAAATACTTCCCACAAAACATTACATATTAACTTTCCATAGTCCAACTATACCAGAATATTTATATGCCGGTTAGATAAAATTGCCTATTAGAAATTATATTCCAAACCCAATACGATGTTTTCAATGCCAACGTTTTGGGCATTCGAAAGGCAGCTGCCGCGGGATTCTCACTTGCACCCGCTGTGCTGAGAAAGGCCATGACGGCCAGCATGTAGCGGGCCTGAAAAAAGCACAAACTGCGATGGCAACCATACATCATTCTCTCGAACTTGTGAGCGTTGGCAATTAGAAAAACAGATAATAGCAACTAAAGTGAAAGAAAACCTATTTTATCCAGAAGCTAGGTGAAAGGTTTTGTCCCAAATACCTAAACCTAGTATAAGCTATGCATCTGTTGTCCAAAAGCACTTCTGTAAAAACTGTTCATGTTCTAACTGTACAAAACGCAAACAAAACACAAAACCTATCCATAAAATTTCAGATTCTGAAACAGAAAACTCTACAACGAGTACTCCTGAAACTAGTCAAATTGAAACACACAAAACAAAACCTAAATCTAATAAATCCCTTAAGCTGAAGCTATCAAAACGTGGCCTTTCTGCAAAAGATTTGAATACAAAATTGAAAAAATCAACTTTGCGCACATCTGTTGCATTAGGACTCGCAAATCAAGGTGTCGTCCACAAGGACTTAACGTCTATTTTTGGTGGAGCGTCCAATAGTTCCGAATTCATCGCATTTCATCCATCTGAAGGGGAAGATGAAGAATTTAAAATGAATTGCGATTCCTCGCAACCCCCAACCAAAGTTCCTAACTCTGCTCCAGCAACAATAACTTCTTAATGGGTACCTTTCTTTCTTGGAATTGTCGTGGCATTCGGTTCAAAATTCTTGATTTAAAGTCCATTTTGAATAAATTCCATCCTGTATGTATTGCTGTTCAAGAAACTTTCTTGGCACCAAACATTCCTTTAAAATTACGTGGCTACAATTGTGTTCGTAAAGATGCAGACTCTGCATCTCACAGTTCTGGAGGTGTCTGTATCTTTACTTCAAATCTGTATCCGAGTTCTTCTCTCCATTTACAAACCTCAATGCAGGCTGTGGCTGTACAAGTTCATGTACAAAAGTTAGTCACAGTATGCTGTGTTTACTTACCACCACATGATGCCATCTGTCAGCAGCATCTGTACAACTTAGTGGACCAGCTTCATTCACCATTTATCATGATGGCTGATTTCAATGGACATAGTACTTTGTGGGGTTCGAGTACTACGACATCGCGTGGGCGGCAGTTTGAGGAGTTTATTTCTAACAACTGTCTCTGCGTGCTCAATAACGATGAATTGACGTACTTTCATGAACTGACACGTACGTTCCCCAGTCTTGACTTGGCCATATGTTCTCCTGAGCTTCTGCCGTTGCTTACCATCACTGTTAGCAACGATTTATATTACAGTGATCATTTTCCTATTATCGTCTCCCATGCTGATAGTCCCCTCAGGGGCTCACCTACTATAGGTGAGTACGGGTGTCCCAATCCCGAGGTTCCCAGGGATCTTTACTCATTTTATGTTTATTCTCCCCTACGCCTCTTTCTGTCTGCTTGATCTTCCTTTCCCTCGACGGCAAGCGAGGGGGCTCTCCATGAGAAGCTGTCGCCACTCTGTTTGCTTCTTGCTTCTCATGGACAGCCAAAAACCCCACGTGTTGGCCGTGCGTGGCGACCCATTAGACGGGTGGTGCACTGTGGTCCCCGGTGTATCAATCGGCTGGTAACTAGTCACCTATGTGGTTAGACTCCTAGGGATCAAGCGAAGGGGTTACTCCTTGGGCTTGGCGTTAAGAGTGGTCACTGTCCCCGGGTGTAACTCCGAGCGTATAGGCACCGATTAGCACTATGGTAAGTACCGAGGCTGGGATATCTAGAGCCGGTGGCTGCCATCCCTTGTTGGGCTCCGTGGTGGGCGGTGCCATCGTTCCTGAAACCCTATTCATATCGTATGGGGCCAAAAAAAATTTCTCCCTTCAGTGGGCACCAGAAGAATATAAATCTTTTTGAAAAACCATATGACAAATTTTTTATTATTAAACGCATTTCTGAAAGCAATGAAACCTTTAACAATGTTTCACCATTTTTAGTAGAAAAATCTATTACAGGAGCACTTGGAGAAGTTGTTTCAACTAAGAAACTTCGCTCTGGAGACTTGCTTGTTGAAGTCGGTAGTCGCCAGCAAGCTCAGCAAATAATTAAACTAACTACATTAGCATCTATAACTGTAAGTGTAAACGCTCATACGACGCTCAATTCTTCAAAAGGTGTTATAACATGTGGCGAGCTTTTTAACGACACCTTGGAAAAAATTACAGCAGAACTAAAACCTGAAGGAGTGACGCATGTACGCCGTATAACTATTAGGCGGGATGGACAACTCCTTCCTACTAAGCACTTTATTTTGACATTCAACAGACCAAAATTGCCAGAAAGGGTAAAAGTTGGCTATATGAGATTGGCCGTGAGGCCTTATATTCCTAATGCACTCCGGTATTTTCAGTGCCAACGATTTGGCCACTCAAAATCCAACTGCCGCGGGACTCTAACTTGCGCCCGTTGTGCAGTGAAAGGCCACGAAAGTCAACAGTGTTCTGCTGAAGAAAAGTGTGTGAATTGCAATGGCAATCACACTTCCTTTTCTAGATCCTGTCCTCGTTGGCTAATGGAGAAACAAATTTTAACTGTAAAATTTAAAGAAAATATTACATACCTTGAGGCCAGGCGTAAAGTCAACGTCCAAACACCGATTCCTGGTGTAACATATGCTTCTGTTTTACAAAAACAATTTTGCGCAAATTGTTCTTGTTCTAATTGTATTAAATATGCCAACGAAAGTAAGCCTCCAGGGAAATCAGATTCTGATACTGAAAAATCCTTAATTAGTGCTCCTGAAACTGGACAACCTAAGATAGCTCACCGTAAGTGGAAATCGAATAAATCACTGAAACTTAAGCTTTCAAAACGTGGCGTTAAAGAAAAACAGCTTTCACAGAAGATGAAAGCATCAAGTTTAAATAATTCTGTCGCTCTGGGACTTGCGAATCAGGGTATAGTCCAAAAGGATCTATCATCTCTTTTTAGTGGCGTGCCCAAAAGTCCCGATCTCATCGCACTGCATCCATCCGAAGAGGAGGATGAAATTCAAATGAGTTGCGATTTGCCGACAACTCTTAACAATGTTCCTAACACCTCTCATGCAACATTTTCTTGATGGGTCATTTCCTTTCTTGGAACTGTCGTGGCACTCGGTCCAAACTAAATGAAATTAGGACCATTCTTAACCAATTTCATCCAGCTTGTTTTTGCCTTCAAGAAACTTTCTTGAAGCCAAATATCCCTCTTAAATTGTGGGGTTATACTACAGTTCGGAAAGATTCGAATAGTAATTCACATAATTCTGGAGGTGTTTGCATTCTGACCTCCAATTCTTTTCCGAGCACACCTCTATCACTCCATACTGATTTGCAGGCAGTGGCGGTCCAAGTACATGTGCGGACCCTAACAACAGTCTGCTGTGTTTATTTACCGCCTAATGATTCCATAACTGAAAGAGATCTTGACAGTTTAGTACAGCAACTCCCAGCACCATTTATCTTACTTGGTGATTTCAATGGCCATAGTACTTTGTGCGGTTCGCATAGTACAAATTCTCGTGGGTGGCAGATTGAGCAGTTCATTACTAATAATGCTCTCTGTCTGCTGAATAACGAAGAAAAAACTTACTTCCACGAGCCCTCGCGTACTTTTCACAGTTTAGATCTGGCCATATGTTCTCCAGTGGTTTTTCCGTTGCTTAATTTTACAGTTGAAAATGACTTACATGAGAGTGATCATTTCCCTGTAATAATATCTCATGCTGATGGTGGTGGAACAACGCAAGGTGTACCTCGCTTCCTATTCCAGCATGCGAATTCGGCTGATTTCTCTCAACTGGCCCAAATTACCGAAAGGATGATTAACACAGCTAATATCTCAACAGCAGTACAACTTGTTCTTGATTGCATTATGAAGGCCGCAAATAATAGTATCCCTAAAAGCTCACCCCGACTACGGAAATTCCGTAAACCATGGTGGAACAAAGCTTGTCACGAAAGTTATAGGAAACAAAAACAGCTTTGGAACAAATTTCGTAGATACCCAACAACGGAAAATCTTGTTGCATTTAAGAGAGCCAAGGCTTATGCTCGTTGCATTCGCCGGCGTAGCCAGAGAGAATCCTGGGTTAAGTATGTATCATCCGTCACGTACTCTACCTCTAGTAAACTACTATGGAAGAAAGTGAAGGCAGCTAATGGTATCTATCCGGAATTTTCATTTCCTGTGTTGAAATCGGGAAATGTAATTTATTCCTCACAGATAGAAGTTGCCAACGTGCTCGGGCAAGCATTTGAAAAAGTTTCAGCCATTGATTCCTATAGTCGTCAATTTCTAGCTACTAAGAATAGAGCGGAAAAAATTAAGTTAAATTTTAATACAAGCAGATCTCTTGATTATAATAGCGCCTTTAAGCTGTTTGAGCTGAAGAAAGCCTTGTATCAAGCGCATGAAACTAGCCCTGGTTCTGATGGAATCACTTACAGTATGCTTCGCCATTTAGATGAGGTTTCTCTCTCCAATTTGTTAAAACTTTTTAATCGAATCTGGT
>JAOUZG010000192.1:0-37960 GCA_026289955.1 Argiope argentata
ATATATATATATATATATATATATATATATATATATATATATATATATATATATATAAGGAAAATGATTGTTTCGGAGCCTCTGGAATTAAAATTAATAAGACAAATGCATTTTTAATAAACATTTTAAAAATAATAACACCACAGTCAAAATATTCCTTTTCCAACCAAGTTATTTCAATCTTTACTTATAATAAAGCACAATGTGTGTGTGTGTGTGTTGGCGCTATACAAACCAGACCGTTTGACCTACAGCAACCCTATTTGGTACATGTATACCTTGGGGGCCGAGAATGTTTTGAGTTTTTAATTAAAATTTGAATTAAGTTAAAAATAAGCAAAATTTTGAGGTTTTTTCTCTATAACTTCTGAAAATATGACAGCACAAAATTAATTTTTACATCAAGTTAAAACTCAAAATATTAGCTTTTCAATAATACTGATGTTTTAAACTATAAATTCAAAATTTGTAATGAATTTTTAAATATTTAATTTTATCGTATTTTTCAACAATTTATGTCACTTAAAATAAAAATAAAATATTATCTTCATGAGGATCTCAAAAAAATCATCTTTTAATAATATGTTGCTATCCATTTTTCGGAAGTTCTGATTTAAAAAAGAGTTAATTACTACCAAAAATAAAACAGAAAAATACAACTTTGATCACGTGATTATATGAAATGAAATAAATCGGAAATGTAATAGTTTTTAAACAATAAATGCAAGAGAAAATTTTTCTTGATCGTTTGCAATAACAAAAGTATTAATTCAAATAAAGAATTAAAATAAATAAAAATACAGAGTAAAAATCTGTTACAAAAGTGTGACAATTAAAATTGAAAAAGAATTTTTAGAACAGCACCAACAGCAACCAACGATGTTCTGAGAGCGAGATTAATTATTTAAAAGTAAGAAATCTTAAAGGAACTTGAAGATTTCATTTCAAAGAAACGACGAACAAAAAGAAATTGATAATAAGTAAAAGTAAAATATTTTTGCAATCGTTTGTTTTTTATTTTTTAAAAAAACAATAAGACATGTTTTGAATTGTTACTTTAACTTATGTGAAGAAGATATATTGTGCAAATCAAAGAATTCACCTTCGTGGTTGTCATTTATCTCCGCATTTTAATGAATCATGCGAAATGAAAACGCATCTGTTTTCAACGAAGCATACGTAATATTAAAGCTATACTGATAAAAGCAGGTCAGTTATTTGAAAACGCATTATCTTTCAAACAAGCATACGTAATAATTAACAATGCAAAATTTGCAAAAGCATATATGAATATTTTTTACCCGCATATTTCGGAAACATCAAAACTTTCTAACCAAAACAATATCAAGTTCTCATATGAGAAAAAAATAAATCAACTATCATTCCAAATTAAACATATAAAAATAACATTTTCGGCACGTTCCTGCATAAAATGAAACAAATATGAAACAAGGTTTTTTTTTAAATAAATCAATGGAAACGTTTTCTATGGTATTTTAAATGCATATATTACTAATTCAATTAAACAGTTTTATTAAGGAAAACATCTACAAGGTATCTTTTGTAATCGGAACCCAATTTCTAATTTCTTACTTTTTGGGGGAGAGGCATACATCTCTTAACAAATGGTCTAAGTGAAATACATAATTAGTAGATTGAGGGAAAAAATGCTGATGAATTACGACTTAAATTTTTACATATATGATCTGCTCTGTGAATCATATTTAACAAAATATTCTAGAGACAATAAGTCCTTTAAATAAAAAAAGTGGCACTCCAATCAACTAAATCAATCATCAAAGCTAATCGCTCTATGAAAATTTCAATATAACTATTGGATAAAAATTGGCGATTTTAGGTCTCTTTATCAAGATCTCAAAGAAGCCAATCAGGATACTCTAGAATAATTGGCCTAGATTATGAAAATGATGATTGTTCTAAACTCTCAATATTCAGAACTGAATAAATCAGCCAGATTTGATCTCAGAAGATAGAATTTTATTTATTTATTCAGAAGTTGAAATATTAAGAATACTTTACAAATATGAATCTATAAGACCAAAGGAATTTAAACAATAACTTTTTGAAATATATTTATAAACCTAAAAAAATTGTTATTATTGAGAGTATTTATATACATCCAAAAATAAAATTAAAAACTGAATATTTATTTGAATCAGTGAAATGTTTGCTGAATAATTCCTTAAGATATTATAAATTATAAAAAAAAATTATAATATTTCAATTTCTATCGTGAACATAAAACTTCAACGTCTGACTACTCTGATTTCCATTCTTAGTTTAATTTAAAGATATGATTGGATTGAGTAAAGTGGTCTTTATATTAGTAGATGTTTCGTCATTTCCACTTTAATTTAAAACTGAATTTTATGTGCATTGATATAAAATCAGAGAGAGATGTGGTGTTCAAAGATAGGACTGCTTAAAGCTTACATAGTATAAGTGAATTTTATGACTGACTAAATTTGAAGCTTAAAAATATTTTGCTGAAAAAGCTAATATGAGATCAAGTTATATTTAAAAAAACTAATTGAACCTTTTAGCCAGCATTAGTATTGGTGAACCAGCTGATCGCCAAAGGCTGCTAGTTTTTAATAAAATAAAAAGTTTTAAATTTTATGATTATGAATAACAGTGCGCCTACTGTATTAAAGTGAGGGGAGGAACTGAAACATTTATTTATTTTAATATTTATTGGATGATTTTCATAACTTGTAATATTATTGCTTGATTGCTGTGTTAGTCATGCAAATAGAATACTGATTAGAGAAAAAATCACTCTAACGTTTGTTTGTTTGTTTTTTCAAAAATGACAGCCTCATATCATAATGATAATGATGTAAAATACAGATTAATAAAAGATTCGAATGACAATTTTCGGAATTTTTTATGATTATTAAAAAAATAGTAAAAGCTGGGAGTTAAAGATTTTGTTGATAGTTGATACTAGAGGTGCTGAAAGCGAAAGGTACGAAACGATGCTATGGATAAAAATGACTTCGTTCATATAGCAGAGATCTGAACACAACGATCTTATTGATTAACGAACTGAAGGATTCCTTGTTCCCAGAATTTCTGTGGTCGTTAAGGGACCTAGTCTTCATAGCGTTCTTACATTCACCGTCGAACTTGAAGTGGTTTTTTTTTCCAAAGAAATAAACGCATGAAAATCGAAGGGTAACATGTCTGGTCTGTAAAACGGATGGTAAGGTTCTCCCTCTCGAACTTGGCCAGTTCGGCGTGTGCGACCATTTATACGCGTGGGAGGGCGTTGCCATGGAACAGAACCACGCCCACCGTGAATAGCCCCGGTATTTTGTTCTCGATAGAGCTGTTCTTGGGAGTGTGTCACAGTATACATCTAATTTTAATTTTTGTAATGTGACTGCAATCCTGTTTTCACATGCACTGCCACGTCAATTTAAAGGAGCTCTTTATAAGAGCATCTGCTGTCTCGTGCGCATGCGGACGCGCAGGCATAATCCAATGAACCCCGGACACTGCAATATCACCCCTAGATGTCTCGCTTCGTTCCCCCTATTGTAGCATAGGCAGATATGTTAACGGTTTCATTGTTACGACACACCTTTCATTTCGTACATTTTCATTTGAGAATTCCTTGTAATTAAATGAGACTTTTCAATTGGTATTGCCCATGAAATTCGTGTCATTTCTAGAGTGTTCACCTTAATCGGTGAAAAAGAGAAAACTTGAGAGTTAAAAAAATTGCTCTTCTCAATATACATCACAGTTAATCACAAATCGGGCCATATTCTGAAAATTGCTGGCAGAATGCATTCACAAGCTATTGATCCCAGTAATCAATGTATCAATATGAATAAATATAATTGCCGAAAAAAATTGCATCTGGTTTTTTTCCGTTTTTTGAAGCAAGAACAAGTAATATCGTTTTCAGAATCACACCAGATTTTTTTTAAACTCTTTGTATGAATATGTTCTGTCAAACTCTTTGTCTGCTGGGGAAAAAAAATCTTTTAACTTATAAAATATAATTCAGTAAATTCATTCATACTCTAACAATAAAAACAAGGTCTACACAAAGTTTTAGATTTCTATAAAATTTGAAATAAATCCACTCACAAGAAGTTTATTCATCTCCATATTCGAGTGAATATAAGTATCATTACTACAAATCACAAAAAACTAGATGGATACAATTTTGTGTACAAATTTAGCATCTAACATCAATCTGCACCAAATTTTGGAACAAATTCGTCAATGGTTTAATCATTGTTTAATTTGTGTATTTTTTATTAGAGTAAACAGAAAGAATTAACAAACATGCAAATAATTTTATCTGAAATTGTAATTATGCGCCAACTTTTGATTACAATCCTATGAAAAAGGTGCCTTTAAAATGCATATTCTATTTTTTCTATCTTACACTAAAATTCAAGAAGACAATGTCAAATAGACATGCAGTAAAATGAATGCTATGGAGTGTAAATCTTCACATGAATAACAAAATAAGATTTTATTCCAAAATAACGCAAATGTTAAAAAAAAGGTGGATAATGAATATAAACTGAAGATGATAGATTCGTATTCTCCAGGGAAACAAGATTATAAACGATATATAGATGATATCGATATCTTTTAAGTCAAAGACAGAATTTCAAAAAGATATTTCTTTATCGAACTTATTTGATAAATGAACTAAGAATATTTAAGATTCTTTGACATGCTAAAGAGAGATCAGCGATTCAATTTGATTTGGCAGAATAATTTAAAACCGAATTCATGAAATTCCCATTAGAATAGTGGATTCAGAAACTTTCCTTATTCAATGAAATTATATATAATAAATTAATAGATTGAATCCAATATAATCGAAAGTTATTTAAGAAATTTATGATATCAGCCATAACCACTTCCTCATTTAATCGCTAGATGAGACCGAATTCTTGATTTCTCCACGTAAACAACTATTTTCAAGAAAAAATTTAAAGAGCCGTAAATCTTTTAATGGGATTTCAGAGGCTAGATGTTTGTCTCAATTATGCAATAGAATATTTACTTGCGATGAGGGTCACCATTGCTATGCTTACAAAAACAATGACAACGGTTTCTTATTACCAATGCTAGAACAAAGAGATACATTGAATAAACCAGAATACGACTCAAAGGGCATATTTAAGGAAAAAAAAAGGATGACCGCTATGAGACAATATATCAGGAATCTCAACAAAAAGTACGCAAATGAATTCATCGCCAAATGAAATTAATATAAACGTTTTTTTTTATGCCTGTCTCAAAGAGAAAAAGAAGTTTCTAGATTTTTTTCCTGGGATAACTTCGAATAATTCACAAATTATTAACCCATACCATGCATCAGTAATAATGAAAATTCAGAAATGCGAGTAATCAAAATGCGTCAGTAAGCATTTCATCAAAAAAAAAGATGTTTTATATTGGGGAAATTCTGAATCAATCTCTTAAGATGTTTGTGTGAAAAGAACAGTTTTCACCGAATCTATCAATGAACGAAATAATGGAGAATCAAAAGTTTGGAATGTGTCCAATGGGAAAACATATAAAGAATGTGGAATGTTTCTTGAAGAGAGAAAACGGAAATCGTTTTATAAAGATTTGTTTTTAAATTCCCCTGAATGTACTTTTGAAAACACACTTTTAGAGAACAAAAATATTTCTGGAAGCAAGAATTCTCTTTTGAATTTCGGTTTTCTCCCTGAAAATCAGGAATCAAAAAATGGCACAGTCGGAATTTCAGATGCTTTAAAAGATGACCACATTTCAGTAGATGAGATTTCAGGAAATCTGAATTGAGATTGATGAAACGGCTTCCAATGAGGATAAAAAACTATTTGTTTTGTGAAAGGCGAAAATATTGTAGAAAAAATGTCAATAATGAGTTCGACTAAGATAAAATTCCTTTGCGATATTTGTTGTGAAGGGTTTAAATGGAAAACCTGACTAGAAGAAGCATCATCCTTCAATTAACTTGGTTTCTTCTTTCGTTTTTTTCATGTGTGCTTCAGTAGTAACAGCACAAGCGCTCTCTAAATACATATCTGTTTTTTTTAATGTTATATCTGGCTTTTTCGTTTCCTTAATACTTTTTAAATTGCAATTTTTAATGTTTTCAATGATTATATAATTTACTACTTCTTATATTACAGAGAGAGAAAGATCCAATTTTTGAATAAATCCTTTTACTTGTTAACTGGTTGTGAGACGACCTAGTGTCAGACAATACAACAGATGAATGCCTTTTGTTTCAAGAACACATTCAGTTTCTTAATACGTGCTAGAAGATGACTGCAGAGTTCCGGAGTTTCTCTATTCCAGTTAAAACGGCTGTACCTCTGCGTGTCCATCTGCTCCTGTTGCACTGCTGCCATCTTTTATGGAAAACGTTAATGACGTCATTAAAAGTTTTCTAAAGTTTCTAAGTTTTTCATTTCTAAAATTATTCTTCCTCGTGAAGCATTTTCGTTATATAAGCCAATTCATTTAGTTGCATATTGGAGGGAATCCATAAAAGACTTCTGCATATCACTAAAACACTGTCATTTACTCTCTTCAAGCGACATTACATACTCGGAACCCGCTGATTGAAGAAATAAACTGAAAGAAGATTCGCTTTATTTTAGTTCATAAACAGACCCTTATCGACTGATGCTCTAATTGCAACCAGGGCAAACCACATTCAGTTATGTTTTTGGATTCAAAGAATTTTGTAGAAGATTTTATTGTTTCACTCTCGTTAGAATGATTTTCCCTTTCTTGAATATCTGAGACTAAATCAAGGATTGGAATAACAGTTCGTTCCCTATGTACTGCATATGTTGCTATTTCTTTTTTAAAGTATACCACTAAATTTTTGTATTTCGTTCGAGGCAGACATAAATGAGACTTTTTTTTTTCATTTAGCAGGAAATACTTTTGTTCACATTTGTCACTTTCACTTTACAGAAATCTAGCACATAATTTTCGTCCGCTTTTCCTACACATTTTTTATCCTCAAAATTATATATTTCAGATTCTTCTGGGTTATACTGGTTAACTACGGAAATAGTGACCATAGCGGTAATTCCAGATTCAATTTCAATAAATTCAGATTCATGTACGTATTTTTTTCAAATAAATATAAAGTTCCTAAGGGTCTGAAATAAAAAGTAAATAAATAAAAGACCATAAAGAGTGGATATCAAGATTTGAGTTTTTTGCCATAGTTGAACCTACAAGCATTGCTGTTCATGAAAAATTAAATACTTGACCCTTTCTACGGTTCAAATAAATTCATATTCTGAATGCTTTATGAGTTAATTCGATTCCTAATCAACTTTTTCTTTTGTAATCTTAGTGTCTGACAATAAAATTACAATGATATCTCAAATCTCAAATGAGTTATCGTATTAAATAATTTCTTGTGAAGTCCTTTTTATTATCCTAGTTATGAAATTGATTTAGAATTACAAACTAATAGTCAGAGAGCGTTTAATAGAAAATTCTTTTGAAAACACATTTCATAATTAATATTTCTCGATCTCTCTATCTCAATTTGAGAATATTTTGATTATTCATTTGAGCAATAGAAATGATTATGGGGTTCCAAATCAAACTAAATTTAGTTAATCATATATCAAGAAACTGAATTTCCCATAAAAATATGAGAAATAATAATCGCTTTTTCTGTATACGAATTCATAATATTAAAAAAAAATTAAAAGACATTTGCGTAATAAAAAAGAGTTTCTATCAAAGAAATAAATTACTATGTATAAAAATAATGCTTCCTAATGCATATTAAAAAGAAAAAGAAAATGTTGTTCTTTTCGCCATGGCAAATAAAAATAGATTCCCAATTTTCGAAGTCTCTGTACGTGCAAATGGGGCTTGTTTATACGCTCGTCACAAATTTGACAGCTCTACAGAAGGCAATCTCATTTGTTGCCGAAATAAATTGGCTCCAGTCAAAAGGGTGCCACGTCCACGACTTCACTTGTTAGCCACACCACTAGGAGCTCGCTTACTCCAAAGCTTTTGCAGAGAAACGAACACGAATTATCACACGGCCATACTATGGAGTGATTCGGCTGTAGTTCTAATGAGGATAAAGGCAGATCCGAACAGCTGGAAAATGTTCGCTATTCGTAACGGAATAACTTTTTGAGTAATATTATAGAGTCTTTATTTAAACAGTTAATTACAATTACATTTAAATAATGCTTCATAATGGATAATAAATGTATAAGAAAAACAATATTTTGTAATATTCGTCGTGGAAAATAAAAATATACTTCCAGTTTGCAATAAGTTTTTCCTTTAAATCGAATATTAATTCAGAGTATTTCACAAATATTAATTGCAACTAATTAAACGCAGCATTCTAAAACTGTTCCTCCCACCTATTGAGAATCGAAATTCTGGTCATAATAACAAACTTTTTTAAATGATCAGAGGTATAACTGTTAATGAATTGCAGTCAATATTATTTCATTTTACAGGCATTTAGTTAAAATATATCGAAAAAAAAGAAAGGATAAAAATATGTTATAAATGAAAAGAAGTACTTTCATGTGAAACCAAAACAAAAAACGACAATTTCTTTTTACTAAAAAGATGAGAAAGTTGAGAGAATTAGCGACATCATTGAAAATTACTAGGAAGATAGAAATAAGATTAATTACTATAAAAGTTGAAACACAAGTAACCGTAACTGAACGCTTGCAACTATAGTCGATCTATAGTTTTTAATTGAAAAAAAAAACAATAACTCTAAAGTTTTATAACAGGGAATAGGCTCAATTCCAAAAAGGCGAAATCATACAGTAATTTTAAAAATAAATTTATCTGCCACTGAATCAAAATTATAACTAGCCGAAAAAGAATTCGACAGGGCTTACATTTTTAAATAAAAGAACCATTCCTGTAATTAAGAACATTTGTGCATCCTCCTGTGATGGGTACCACATTCACTGTTGCTCTTGAATATTCTTCTACAAACGATGCACTTCAGAGGTCTTTCCCCTCCGTGGATCCTGACATGCACTGCATAATTATGAGCAAAGACTATCTTGCAGACGAAACACACAAACATGTTCTCGCCTTTGTGAATTCGAAAATGGTGGACGAGATTGATTTATCAAGACAATTCTTTATTACTCACATAACAAATTAATAGTGTCTCGTCCGCAAGGGTTACATTATGGTTGTCTAAGTTTATAGTCGAAACTGTTTAGGAAAATAATAGACATCAAAATTTCTTTTATGGGGA
The DNA here is from genome assembly GCA_026289955.1 of Argiope argentata. NCBI lineage: Eukaryota > Metazoa > Arthropoda > Arachnida > Araneae > Araneidae > Argiope > Argiope argentata. The sequence continues at coordinate 9,284 of JAOUZG010000192.1, forward strand.
CTTATTTCTGATGGTTCTGTCAAAGGATTATTTTACTTAGCAGTCATACGTTTTTGCAGTCATTTAATTGCTCTTACTCTCTTTTTTGTAGGAATCACTAGGATTAAACAATTAAAAATGTATAAAAGAAACGCTGATTTTAAGAGTATACATATGTTGCAAGTGAAGGTCGCGGTGCGAACCTGCGACGTTTGGGCCAGTAACCGAGCGATATACCGTTCGAGCAAAAGGGACCCCTCAGCTCGAAGGATATTATCTAGCTGATAAGGCTGACGCTACACATAAAAATATTTTTATGTCTTCTCCATTCCATTGTATGTTCGATGCATCTTATTAAGCTTGGCCTTATTGAACCATTATCTGTTTCTTGTAAATATTGGAGTTCTGTGTTAGTAGCAATTTATATTCATAAAACAATATATATTTAGATTTATAATGTTATATTCAATATAAAATTACAGACATATTAAGTAACTGAATGTAAAAAAATATTTTAGGCTTTCTTTTTAAAAAATTGGAAAGGCTTTAAGCTTAACATTTTTAAAGGTTTATAAGATTAACTTTAAAATCTTGCAGCACCCCAATTTGAAAAAAAAATTCTAAGTCAGCCTGCTTAATCCTTTACTTATAAGAGGCAAACAATCTGTATATGCAACGTATATTGACGGTAAATGCGAATCAAACGATAAATTTATTTTTGAGAGCTTTACAATAAAAATGCTTAATGATTCGATTTGGGAATCCTAAATTTTCTTGAGGGGTTGAATAAACAATTGAATATGCAGATAGAAAAAGAGTTTAGTTAAATGTACTTTTTGTCGGAAATTTAACAAAATATTTTTTTATATTATGACAAATGAAAGCCTTAAAGATTCAGACGGATTATTCCGTTTATTGCATTTGAAAATAATAAAAGCAAAGCAAATTTAAATATATATATATATACAAAGTCTTTGATTAAATAAATTTACGATGAAAATAAAAACTAGTTTTCACATTAATACTTTATACCGCACTTAATAAGACTAAAAATCTTTTCAATTTAAACGTATGCTCATTTGTAATTTGAAAATAAGAAAAATTCTGTTAAACTGAAAACTTCTGATTTTGTTATGTTCAAAAATTTCATCCATCAATAAATTCTCCAAAAAGCAATTTCCTTTTACTTAATTTCCAGTTTTATGTGCCAATTGTCGTTATTCATTTGGTAGACTAGAATTAATGATGACAAAAGATTATTTTATTAATTACACATTTTGTTAGGCGTTTAGCTTGTGTTAATGCATTAGAAATCTTGACTCTCTGGTTTTTTTATTTAGGTACTTTTCTCGTTTTCAATAAAAATCTTTACACCCAGTACTCACAAGCTGGAATGAATGTTAATAACAAAAGGTCACACTGGAAGATTTTCCACCACTGCTTGGTTAGAAGTGAAAAACGAATGATAAAAATGTATTTAAAACATTTATTAAAAAATTATTTTGCATTGATCAGTACTCAACATTATAAAATCAGCCGACGTATCTCATTTTGATAATTATCAATAAAAATAAATTTGACTGAAATATTAGAAACAACAAGAAAAAAAGATTGATTTTCATTTAACAAATGAAATATTATAACAATATTTCTTTATAAAAAATAATATATTTTTTTAAAAAAATGAATAAAATTTTTAAAAAATATGTCACAAAAGCTGTTATTACAAAGAGCAAAATTTACTTTTGTGATGATGTACAATCAGTTTCTTGCTGTAATATTTTTAATAGTTTATAATTGCAAAAAAAGCTAAAATTTTGTTTGTTTTCTTTGATTCAAATTCCGATAAATGTTTCAAAAACTCTCCTCCAGAAAACACATTCTCATCTTTAAAATTAAACTGGTTTTAGGAGTATTTTCTTTGATAAAAATGACCCAAAATTTTTCTAAAAAAGGAAACAAATAACACAGAAACATAGCATTTGTATACGTAATATAAAAATATTTATTACAGAGTTCACAAAACACATTAAAAATATCAATACTATGTAGGTTAAAAAAAATCTTTTTTAAATTCGTCAATATAAAGCAGATTATAGTCTCTCTTAACATTCCACACTGGTATACAAATATTAATTGGTTAATGATCATCGAATTAAAAAAAATTAACTAGAAGAAACATTTATCAACAAGAATAATACTATTTCAAAATTAAAGCTTTACACAATCATAGCAATTTACTATAGTTGTTGATAGATCGTCAGTCTATTTGAATCCGTAGCTATCCTTGCTTTTACTAAAAAAGTATTAATATTTGAAAATTTTTGCAAAAATCTTCAAATGAGGTAGAGAGGATATTTCTTCTTCAATGCAAATAATACAAACAGGAATATATATATACACAAAAATAAGCAATAGAACATTTAAAAAAGCAGAAATAATGTTAATTATCACATACATATTGATGTAAACACATTGAATGTAAAATCTGACAACTATCGTCAATTACTTGTGAAGTAAAATGCAAAAGCTCGTTGATCTGATGTCAAAAAAAAAAAAAAAAAAAATCTGACATCAGCAAACTTTGTCAAATTTGTAGAGATCATACAAAAAGTTTTAAAAAATAAACGGAAAAATTGAGTTTAAACTATTTCGGATCGATAGCGAATGTGAAGCAGTTTCATACAAAAGTATTAATGCATCGATTAGATCATTGATTTCCATCATGCATTTTCCTGAGATGCACTCTGCAATTGCCTCTTTGCGTGAACCCCATTCCACAAATGGGACATTTATACGGTTTTTCCCCAGTATGGGTTAGAATGTGCTTCTTAAGTGTCGAGTCCTGAGCAAATGCTCTTTGACAGATAAAACACTCATAGGGCTTTTCGCCCGTGTGTGTCCGATAATGCGACTGCAGGGATCCTCTTTGACTAAAATCTCTTCCGCATGTCTCACACACAAAGGGCTTTTCGCCAGAGTGTATCCTGTAATGTTTATTGAAGTCTCCTTTCTGAGAAAATAACTTTTTACAAATTCTGCACTCGAATGGTTTGTCCTCAGGATGTAATCGATAATGATTTTCAACCTTACATTCCGATTCAAAAAGTTCAGAGCAGATATCGCAAAGGAATTTCTTTTTATGGGGTCGTATTCTGGAAGGTCCTGCTACAGCAATGTCATCTTTAATGGAAGAGATTGATTCTTCCTCGTTGGCAGCCATTTTCTCGAATTTAATGGAAACGTTGGCAGTAATTTCATTTCTAATATTCTCGTGTTTTAGAAACCTTGAAGTTTGAATTGGTGCATCTTTCGATTCTTTATGTTCTTGTGGAAACCCGTCATTCAATATAAAATTCTTGCTTACAGTTAATTTTTTCTCAACAGAAAACGTTGAGTTAACAACACCATCCAGGGATTCCAGAAAAAAACTTTTATCATTATTAAATGATTTCCAGTTGCTCTCTTCATGAGACATTCCGCATTCGTTTTTAAGTTTCTTATGGGATATATTGGAAACTTTTGATTCACTTATCCTATGCTCGTATGGATAATCGATGTTTTTAGTTTTTTTCCTATAAGCTGACTGAAATTCTCTTTTTGAAATGTAGTCGCTTTTAACAATTTCTGGCGAGGTGTTTACCGATGCATTTTTATTATCATGTCCACTATTATCAATTCTTACCAGTGACGTACGATGCGGATTTCTCATTATTGCTCTCTTTGAGGGTGTCTTGGATTTTCGTTTTCTTCTTGAATCAGGCACAAACAAAACCGCATGAATGTTTTCATTTAGTGATTCATTCATTAGCACAGAATTATTCATATAATTTTGTCGAACTTTTGGATTCGGATTCTCACCAATATCCAAAGAATTATCCTTAATGATAACTTTTGCAAGATCATTATTTTTCTCCATTTTGTCAGATTCTTCCAGTAGTGGCAATGTATAAACGTTCTCATCGTCCTTATAAAAGAGGCAGGAATGATTCTCCCCATAATGTACTATTCTATAGCATAATTGACACAAATACCTTGCCATTAGTATATTAACACTTAATTTTAAAAATTACGTATCCTGAAACGAGTACAGCAGATGGCTAATAGTTTGACGGAATCAAGATTTGAGTTTCTGAGCTACTTCATTTTATAGGCGATTCTTCTGATGTCTTAACATTCGTGGATTTGCTATGATTAAAGTAGATTTAATCGATTAACAAAATATGTTTTGATTCGTTTTATGAACATCATGCTAGAGCATTTTCACCTACTAAAATAACCTGCATATTATTCTAATGTAATATCGAGTATATCACTTTCTTTCTTTCTTTTATATAACGTATTACCTATCTTGTATTTTCTTAGCAGATGAAATGAATTGGAAATATTAATACCTTCCTAAAATCAAAACTTTAGAACAGATTTTAAATGGAATCTGATGACGTAGTCTAATCATTGTCATTTTTTATATTAGTTCGACTATTCATTCGAATTTTTCTCTCTTAACATCTTGCTTCCTCCTATTTTTTAAAATATTCTTCTATTAACGTATAAGATGTTTCCGAACAAAATCTAATTCTGTTATTCTGGTACAGAATTTATGTATTTAATTCCTTTGTACTCGAAACTTATTTCACATATTTACTTGTGATTCATAAAAATATAGATAAAAACCGAAATTAGATTTGAAAGCACTGTAAAAGATTCAAACTTGTAAGGTTGTGGGCCTTATTCCATTTTTCAAATCGTCTTTGTAGCAAAGCTTGGTTTTTATCATGAGATTCGCACTTTTGAGGGATTTTTTAAGTTATATTTTTGGTTGATTTTCACAAAGGGAATTCTGTTCTCAACTATTGTAGGTCTTGAAAATGTCTTGGTATTTATAAATATGGTTTACTATGGAGTGGATTTGGTCGCTTGAAAGGGTATTTGATGCAATTTTCCTGTACCTTTCTTCTTCGAGACTTCTTTCTGGCTTTCTCATGTGCCATGAGAGAGTGAGTAGGCATTCTGTGGCATAGTGAATTAGAGATCCTATTTCCCCACAGCTACAGCAAGGAGAGTCGGCTAGATTGAATCTGTATATGTATGTCGGGAATGGGCCGCGTCCAGTGAGAATAGGCCGTGTCCAGTGTCGGAATAGGCAGTAGAGAGAAACTTTCGGTATTGTGTTATATGTGAAATGGCCTGTTTCGAATTTTTCCCATTCCTTTTGCCATCTTGTCATCATATCGGTTTAGAGGATGTTCTTCAGGTGAGATCTTGGGAGCTGCATCTTCTACAAATAAAGCAGAATAGTTCGAATCGAAAAATCCCATTTTCTCTCAGGTTTTTGAGTACTACTTCAACATGTTTGCATCTCATCTGCCGGTTTTTCAATGATTCTTTAATCAATACGGACACACTACAGTTTCAAAGGATGGTACCTTATTGCATCGTTTTCTGAAATTGTTTTCTAAATACAGTATTCCATTCAACGAAATACAGCATAGGCAGAGGGTTACGAAATACAGTATTCCATTCATCTCCAAACCCATACCTAAGATGATACATTTACGAGACATCGATGATGCAAAAGATTTTATCCAAAACATTATCTTAAGCGGCATATACAGATTCATAATCACGAAAGTTCCTCGAAATGTCATGTTTGTGAATAGGACATTTCACTGAAGTAGATACATGAGAAACCTCTTCGAATTGATAGGGAGAAAATCATTTTTAAAAATGCTGCATACAATTCATGAGCAGAAATCACTATATCAAGCATTTTCAGGGAAAAATAATTGACTTTTATCGACATGGACTATGGGATGATGCTAAAATTGTTGAAGCACACACACATTTTATCGTCAAATAGTTTTCTTGATACAGGCTTAAGATACAGGTTTCGGTTTAAGTTATTTCAAAAATTATGTAATTGTTTGAAATAACTTAAACCGAAAAATTAAAATATTATTACTGACAGCATTTATATCCATTTTAAAATAGAGCTAGAACATGAGTTTTAAGGGGGACCTGTGGAATTTTTGCCGGATAATTCTTTAACATGTTATAAATTATAAAATTTATTTTAGAGGGCACATAAGGTTTCAATGACGACCGACTCTGCTTTCAGTTCTCATACTTTTTGTTTAAAGACAAGCCTGGATTCATTAAATATTAATTGGAATTTCATCATTTCCACTTTAATTTAAAATCAAAGTTTTGAGTTCCGAATAGAAAGAGAGAGATGAGTAGTACAAGGAACAGAACGTCTTAATGCTCACATAATATTATAAATGAATTATATGAGTATCAAAATTTTAAATTTAAAAATATTTTGCTGAAAAACCTGTTATGAGACCAAATTACATGAAATTTTAGTTGAACATTTCAGTGAGCAGTAATACTAGCGACCCGACTGGACGCCAAAGGCGGCTAGTAGACATATAAAATTGGAATAATGATTGATAATTGGAATAATCATGATATATTAGGACGTTGTTTAACAGTAGCACAAACACATAAAACAATTTTGTCTGTTAGGGCCTCAGACAAGTAATGTACTTGAAATTATTTCAATTTTAACTAAACTTTTTTCATATTTTAACTAAACGAAAAGGCCTCAAAATATTTATTTACACTATAGCAAATCATGTTATTAAAGAGACATTTCGTAGGAACAAAATCGCTCTTTTTGCGGACCACAATTGACCTGCAGATAATTGAAATGTATCTTTTATATCTTATTTAGTATTTTTTTTCTCATAACTTTGAATTTAGCTCAAGTTTAACACCTCCAATTCGGATTCAATTGTTTTGTCTTCCAAACAGCTGATGCGACACAAGAAAAAACGACAGAAACTTCGACGACTATCAGCAAAATATGATTATTCTTCAAAGAAAAAAAATAATAATTTCTGTGAAATTATCATTTCGTTGATGGACAAATTATTAAAAAAAATGCTCACAATATTATATTCAGAAATATCCTTTTCCCTCTGCAATATAAACTAGTGACATCTATTTCAAGCCCGCTTGGTTTTGATATCGAGGTTTTAAAAAGTTGGTGTCATTTCACCCACTTCAACATCCGACTCAAGGACAAAAATATAAATGTTACTCCTAAATGACGGTATCTCTAAAGTAATTTGAGTTGCTTCGAGCTCTAAAACAGTCAAATGAAACCCAATGTGGTTTACAAACTATTCAAATCATTACATTCCGATTTAGTCAAATAACAGCCTCTTCAATTTTTATATTATATGGCGATGACCAACGCAGTTTCATACACTTTTTCAAGCAATTTAAAAAGTATCGATGAAGAAAGTGTTTTCATCTTAAAATTCGGAAAGGAAATCTGTAGTTTGTGTGACTATATAAAGTCAATATAAAGATAAGTTATAAGTTATAATTATTATATATGCTAAAATAAGAAACTATGATTTCTATTTTAAAAAATATATATGATTTTTTTAAGCTACAATAATTCATTCAAGATTTTTTCCTTTTTTTTCCAATATTATCTAGTTCAATTTTTTCGATCATCTATGTTTCTGATTTTGGATTCAAAAATGTCCCAACGATTATTTTCTATATAATATGCTCTCCTAATTTCTTAAAACATTTAATTTTGTTACATTCATATATTAATTGATGGGAGTAAACCTAGGAGCTAATTCTGGTTTTCAGTCCCAAAATATAAAAAGCTTAGATTTATCTATTACGTATAGTAAAAAAAAGACTTAGTGTTTTAGAACTTTTCTGTTTGACTGACAGGGCACGAACGGGTTAAATTTCGATGCCTTTTCAGCCAAACCCCGATATAAAGTTCTTTTTAATTAAAATGATGATGACTCTTTATGTCTAAATTTAAATAAAATTTAAATGTATACTGATAGGTATATAGAACAAACAATTAGAAGGTATATATATATATATATATATATGGCGCCAGCCAAGTTGATTTGGCGAAAACAATAGTCTGGTAGCCGCTGTATCCTTCATGAAGCGGTGCGTTGACACCGGACAAGAATTCAACGGAGGTGGACAAGGTATGGTTCTGGAACCCGATTAGACGAAAGAGACTCTCTCCGAAGCTGCAGTCTTCCTGGGAAGGCCCGTATACCGTCCTGAAAAGACTGAATGACGTAGCGATTCGAATAAGGAAGTCACTGAAATCAAAACAAGAGTAGAACATTATGAGCAGCTAGCCCCTTATTCCTCTTTTATGTAAATATGACCTGTATATTTGTAAATAAGGTTCTTTATGTTAATTATTTTTTAATGTTTATGTCTGCAATTTTGTGTCTATGTTATTCTAACTTTTGAATGTCTTCTGCTCGTGGAGGAAAAAATGTTACAAGTGGGCGACGCCGTGGAAACGCACCGAAGGAGAAGGCATTGGTGACGGCTGTGAAAAATCTTGGCGCCAGCCGAGTTGATTTGGCGAAACAAATAGTATGGTAGCCGCTGTATCCTTCATGAAGCGGCGTGTTGCTTCGCGTGCTTTCAGCTATATGAGGGGCGGGTTGCCGTAACCTGGCAATTAGTTGAGAGTTTTCCCTCGGAATAGAAGCGTCTCGTTGGACGAGCGGATTATTTTTCTCGCTTGTTATTAGGGAGCTGTGTTTACGTTTGCTGTTTACGTTGTATAATTGCGCTCGCTGGTATTTGCTGTTTACTTTGCTATATGAGAGCTGTTTTACAGTCTGTTTTATTGTGCATGATGCTTGCATTTACGTTATAAGAGACTGTTGACTGTTGTATTCCTTTTTTTATTTGAATTTTTCCTTTCCCAAATCATTCTGTAAATAGCTGTAGATAAATTTGTTTGTACTGTCCTCAAGTAAAGTCCATTCAATCCGAATCCGCTACGCTATATATCATAGAGGATTTCAGGATTAAATTTAATGCTGAATTTCACCGACATTATTAAGTTTGTAGATATAATTGAGGTTCTAACTGATTCTGCTTATGTTTTTCACATTTTTATCAAAGTTTCAGGATTATTTAATGGCTGTTTCCAAAGGACTTTTTTATCAATTTGATGATTAATCACCCCTTTCTAGAGGAGTACACTTAAATTGTTTTCAACTCAAGATTATCAGAGTGCATTTTGTTTAGTTGGTCTTCACAAAATGTGTCATCTTGCTAAGAAGGCAAAAGGTCTATTAGAATGTTAATTCACTGCTGTAGAATTATTGAAGAGTGGATTAAAATATTTTTTCGGCATTATTTTAAATTATACCATTTTACCATTATAAATATTAAAACCATTTTATTCTGTGTTATAATTTTTAAACATAAGCTTTTCACTTGCTATAAATTAGTTTATTAAAACCAAGTTGTGTAATTTTTATGAATTTTTCTATATTGATTTCCATGCAAATTAGTATAATTCCTTATTTTTATCGAAGAATTATTTATGCATTACTATTTATTAAACATCTGAGACAACGATATTTTTTCCTTAATAAATTACATTTTATGTTCTAATTTCGTAATATGTCCCTTTTCGTATGTAAGGGCAGTAATATACTTCTTAATGCTATGAATTAAAATAGTTTTATCTCATATTTGAGTGTTTTTCAATACATTTTGCGACTTGTCATGCTTTTTGAAACCATTCTTTTGACTGGGCCTCATTTTGTGAGATTTTATTTTACAGAAAAGTACGGTTTAACTTGATCACTAATGTTTAATGATAGGTGACAGTCAAATACTTTAACACATGTATGCGTATATTTATTCTTAGCACTGACACTAGATATTTTTCTTCTATCTTCGTAGGAGGAAATATTGAGTTTTTTTTTATCTTAACGTCTTTTACGATACCATCATCAAAACTCAAACTCCAATTGACTGAGTCAATATCTCAGCTTTTTAAATAGTACATAAATAAATAAATACTGCAAAATAGTCATGGGCAGAAAACTATAATAAATAATTTTGGAAAAAAAACTGAGGGCAAGCCAAATTGGCTTTGAAAAATGAGTTTAATTTTCTAGGTGTTTGCAATGGCTAGCGCGTTTCATCTTTTTAAACAAAAACAATTTATTCGAGTTTTAAATGAATTTTGCATTTATTAGAATTTTGTTTTAGAAGAGTTTTATCTGATTACTTCTTATACAACTTCATGAATTAAATTGAAGGGGCATCAAGGAAGGATTGAAAGTGTCTGATTGGAGAGAACATTACGGTTTTCTTGTTTTAAAATTATTTATCAAAATAAATTTGGAACAGAGTCTCATAGAATTACAAACTATTTTGTCACTATTAATGCATTTGAGAGACTAAAATCAAAGAACAGACTTTCAATAAGATGTTATTAAATAGAACATTTTTAATTCATAGATATTTAAGCTTCTTTTATAAAAATCCATTTCTATTATTTTCTTCTTAATCTATAATATCTTTTATCACATTCTTAAACCTGATTTGAGTTTTAAATTCGAATCAAATGAATCATGAAAACCCACGCAAAGTTACATATTCGAATCAACTGCGGAATTGAAGTTTAAAAAATTCTTTCAATACCCATGTCATCTACTCTAACTCTGTTCTAGCACGACATTTCCTAAATCTTTTTGTTTCTTATTAATAATTGAACTATTATTAATTGGAAATGAGGTAATATAGGAATTAGAGTATGAAAAACGTATCGACAAATTCTACAAATTTAATTCAAGAAAAATCATATTTTAAGTTTTTTTTTGACATAAATATCAAGATATTTAAGTTTTTTATAACGTCACTGAAGTTATAATAAGGGTTTTGTTATAAGTGTAAACAAAAAAATGTTTATTTAAAATACTGGTAATTATACCATCTTCCACCAATCATCCGATAAAAGTTACGGTTAAAAATATAAAGGAGAATATCGAATAATCAAATCAGTGATTCATTCCAATGAAATTTCTGTTATGCACGTTTTTTGTTGGTAAAAAGTAAAATTTGATGGGATTATTAATAAAGTAATTAATTCATAATTTCATAAAAGAGAGCATGGAATTTTTGAATTAATAAAAAAAAGGAAATTTAATTACGCAAATTTTTCAACTCATTGTTCAAGAACATAGATAAAATCTATAAAAAACCCTGAAATGTCTTATGGACTTTTAGCCGAATCAAAGCGTTTCTTTCGGAAACAGAACGCTGCATCTAATAATCGAAATTTATAAAATTCTATAAAAGTATTACGAAATCCCCCCGTTATATTTTTACTCTGTAAAGTTTTCGGAATTATATCGATGAAGTTTAAATCTCTGTGCGGCATTATTCATAAATAATTCATGCTAAAGATTTATACAAGTATCAACAAACCGAGATTTGAAATCCTTTTACACTTTCTTTGATTCCATGACAATCGTATTGTTTGATATAGAAGAATTGGATGCCCACTATTTCAGTTATATTATAATTGAAGCTTGAATATTTGTCAATAAAATTGTTAAAGTATGCTTTCATTAAATAAAAGAAAGTTAAGTCAGGTTCTTAGGGAAGCAAATACTTAATGTTTTTCGTTAAACTAACCATACATTGGATATTTAGAACATTTTAAAAATGAACTTTTTGTAATTACTCTTTGAATGTATTCGATAATATATGAAAATCTTGTCACTTAACTGATTATCCCTCTCTGGCGACACTTGAAAAATCAGGAAGATTCCGGTTTTTAGTTGAATCCCATCAGATCTGTCTGGTATAGAAATGGTGTGGGGATTGCTTTCTCCAACAGATGAGACAGATCGTTCCTTCTACGGAAGTGGTTGTACCTTGGCCGGTGATAGTTTTTTATATCCAAATATATTTCCGCCAATGCTGCCTCCCAGTGCAGAACATTCAGATTTATCTCAAGGCCTTAAAACTAAGCAGATTACTCTTCCGTGTTTTATTAACTGGGTATCAATGAACAATATCAAAGCTTGCATTCACTTTTATTAAATGGAATTTCCTCTACGCTTTAAATGCATTATTATTTTATTACTCAATTATTTATCATTCAATTTAACTGCTTCAGTGATTCTAAGGATGGATCACTGGAAATTTAATATTCTTTCTCGAAATGATAAAACGGGTGAAAAATTCTAATCTGGTGAAAATTATTTAAGAATAATCAATTAAACTTTCCAACCAAATTTTTATTCTTTTATGATCTTATCGATTTATCGGCGTAAAAAGTTTAAAGATCGCGTTATTCAAAGATATTCGGACCTCACTCCAGTGTAGACATTCTATATTAATATTTTTGATTCTTGAAAATAGGATTGAATTAATAGTAGATAACGTAATCTTGAGTGGCAAAGATGAATTCGAATGAAATCTTTTATCAAATAATCCGTCATAGAAATATATTTGACTCATTTACTAAATCCTACTTTACATATTGACTAAGAATATTAGCAGTTTTGGCAACACAACGGCATGCTAATTAACATTCAATGCATATTCCTATTGAATATGAGATCCCTTTTTGATTTAAATTATTAGGGTTCAAATGGAAAAAGCTTTTAATTTCGAAAAGTAAACATCTTTTGCTGAAATTTAATACACGTCTTCATTGGAAACCTAAAAAAAACTTTTATTTTACTAAAAGGTCTAAAAATGGATAAGTCCAAATTTAATATGTTTCCATACCAGCTACATCAAATACTTTGTTTTACTTTTTTAAAATCAGTAAACAAACGTAAATTGTAATACTCTTGGTGTTGCAATTTTTATGATACATCTCATACTCTTTTTCACCATATGAAATTTGATTAAAAATCATTCATAAATTCTCATGTATTTGATGTTATAGCGTCATTTTCTCATCTGCAGTTTTATTTGTTTATCAAATTCAGATGGCTTCCATCTGGTACGTTTTCAGAACCTCAGTTGAGAACTGTTTGATAGAAAGTATAAAGACTTGGGAAAATAAAGATATGAAGAGAATATTCAACGTATTGTTCGTTTTTCAGTTTTCATTTAATCATTTTATCATTAAATAGTGTCAGTAATATACATGTCAACATAAAATTTTATCAATTTAACATAAAGACAAATTCATTCATCCTTGGAAAATGATAATTCATTAGTTTATAGGTGAAAAGCTTGAAGATCAAATGCTTCGTCGCATCCACAGAAAACAATAGTATTCGAATCAAGGCGAGTTTAGATTACAAGAAAAGACTGCAGTATTATAAATATGTGCATTTAAATAATTTTTAGCCTGCACGATTCAAAACTTTCCAACCACATCCCTTGATGTCTCGCTTCGTTCTCCCATAGCGAAAATTAAACTCTTTGTTACAACGTACCTTTCATTTCGTACATTTTTAAATGAACACTCCTTCTAATTAAATGAAATTCTATAATTGGTATCAAACGTTAAATTCATGACCTTTCTGGAGATTTCACCAGAACCTGTGAAAAGATGGACCTTCAAAATTTAAAGATTGTTCTGCTCCTTATAATTAATTCACTGTTAATCACAAATCGTGCCACATTATGAAAATTGGAAGCAGAATTGACTCACAAGTTAATACTTTACAGTAATCAATGCATCAATAAGTCAAATATAACTGTAGAAAAAAATTATGTATAATTTCAAGATTTTTTTTCGAAGCAAGAAAAATGCCTGACTAAACTGCACCAGGAAGAAAGAAGAATAAATAAAAAATTTGCAGGATCGTTTTAACAGAACCAGAATGAAAGAGATCATTGTAGAGCAGAAATAAAAAAGAACCATGAACTAAAATACAGACTAAAAAAAAAATAGAAGATAAAAATTTGCTATCCTGTTTTCGCATCCAATTTATACATCTTTTCTACACATTGTAATAAATTAACGGTGCCGGTGTTTTTGCTTGTGCATGCAAATAAATTATATAATCCAAAGGGGCGGTTTTGATAAATGGAATTTCATAAGTATTCGCAGGCACATACCGAGCAGACATCATCTGCGTCAAATTTTGATATGAATCGTTTACAAATAAATGTGCCTTCAAACGAATTTTCGGATTCTTTTTCTTATGAAGAAAAAAAAAAATGGGGAATTAGTCACAAGCAAAATGGACACAAAAAAGCCAAATTCGATTAGATGTTTGTAATCAAAAAATTCATGTATTCATTTAAAGAACAATTTTTAAAAAGATAAAAGGAAGAATCAACTTATAACCACAGAGGTAGATTTGGATCAACAATATAATTCATATTTAAAAAAAAGTAATGAATAGATCATTAATTTTTATAATCGAAATCAGCTCCAAAGTTTTTTTCAAGCAGGTAATAATTTTTCTAGATCATTTTATTTTTTAAAATAAGACAAGGTATTAATACAATACATAAAAGAATGCCTGTTTTAAATTGGATATACTGCATATATCATTAGAATCTTATATAGATAGTTTTATTTGGAGAAAAAGCTCTAGCGTGCTATTTATGAATCGAATCAAAATATATTTTGGTAATCGATTAAATCTACTTTAATCGTAACAATTCTAGGAATTTTATGACATCATCAAAGACGTCTATAACAATAAATAGCTTTAAAAAATTCAAATCTTGATTCCGTCAAACAATTAGCTATTTTCTGTACACATTCCTGGATACGCAATTTCTATAAATTATATGTTCATTTATTAATTTCATTGTATTTGTGTCAATTATAGAACAGGGACTATGGTAAGAATCATACCAATATTTTATAACGACGTTTAGAATGTGTATACGTACTGCAGCTAGAAGAGTCAGACAAAATAGATGAAAAGAATGATTGAGCAAATAAATATAATTCAGGATAATTGAAATGGCATTGATGAGAATCTGCATTCAGAAGTTCAACAAATTTATAATGAAAATTCTGCTATAACGAATGCATCACTAAATGAAGATAGTGACGAAATTTTATAAGTGCCTGTCTCAAAGAGAAAACGCAAATTAAAGGCAATTTCGAACAATGCAAAAATGTGAAATGAATTGCGGGCGCTGAAGCAAATGATGAAAATGCATCGGTAAACGATTTGATGGAAAAAAATTGAAAACGACTACAATTCTGGAAGAGGCTCTCCTTCGTCTCATACGAAAACAACTATTAATATTGGATATCTCTATGAGCAAACAAGAAGTGTGTCAAAAGCTAGAAACCTATCACTCGAAAAAAATTCTAATAAATGCAGAATGTCTCTTGAAGAAAATAAATGGAAATATTTTAATTATGATAAAGATTTTTTTTCTGGATTCCTTAGATTTTGTTATTAAAAGAATTATTTCAGTTCAAAAAATGTTACAGAAAACAAGAATTCTCTTTTGAATTCATATTTTTCACAAGGATATGATGAAGCAAATGATAATAATATCGAAACTTCCGAGAATTTACAAAATGAGCATATTATAACTGAAATTACATCTGAAGATTCCAGCGCGTGCGAGAAAATGGCTGCCAACATGGCAGAACCAAACTCTTCCATGAAAGATGACATCGCAGTAGCGGGACCTTCAAGAATGCGACCCCATAAGAAAATATTCCTTTGCAGTATTTGCTCTAAATTTTTTGAATCGGAATGTAGAGTTGAAAATCATTTTCGATTACATACTGGTGACAAACCATTCGAGTGCAGAATTTGTAAAAAAAAATTTTCTCAGAAAGGACACTTCAAAGAACATTTCAGTATACACACTGGCGAAAAGCCCTTTGTGTGTGAAATATGTCAAAAAGCATTTGCTCAGAGCAGTACTCTTAGGGACCACATTCGGACTCATACTGGGGACAAACCTTATAAATGCCCAGTTTGTAGAAAGGGGTTCACGAGGAGCAGCAATTGCAACCGGCATCAAAAAGAAAAGCACGATTGAAATCAAGGAGCAAATTACAGAATTAATACTTTTTCTCTACTATGAAACTGCTTCGCATTCTCTACTACTGAAATAGTTTTAACCCAATTTTTACACTTTTATTTTTTAAAATTTTTGTGTGATTTCTTCAAATTTGACAACATTTCTTGATATCAGATTTCTGTTATCAGATGTACAAGTTTTTTGCATTTTCCTTGACGAAGATTTTAAGTCCAATTCGTTTACATCTACATGTATATGATTATTAAAATTACCCATTCTATTTTACAGTTCCAATGCTAAAATGTGTTAATATATATGCTCGTCCATATCTTTAACAAAGAAGAAAATCATTCTTACATGAAAACGAAAAACTTCTAAAAGGGAATGATATTGCTAATTTCATTTCTAGATTATTGAAAGATTTTAGAAAAAAAATTCCTAAATAACTTGTGCTTGTCCTAATAATAGCACGGATAGCTACGGGTTCAAATAGACTAACGAACGATCTACAGCCATAATATGATCGATTAACGCTTTAAGTTTGAATTGGTATTATGCTTCATAATAAATGTTACATTTAGCTAAAACTCTTCTTTTAATTTGATGATCATTGGCCAAATAATATTTGTATATCTGTTTGGAACGTGAAGGGAAACTAAACATCTGTTTTAACTATATTGACGAATTTCAAAGGATTTTTTTCTACCTACATGTTCTTGATATTTTAAACATGAATGCTGCAATAAATATTTGTGAACACTGTAATAGACATTTTTATATTACATATATGAATGTTATTTTTCTGAGTTACTTTTTTTTAAAAAAAAATACTTCTGGGTCATTTTTATTAAAGAAAATAATTTTAAAACCAGTTTAATTGGAAAGATGAGAGTATGTCACCTGGACGAATGTTTTTGAAACATTCATCAGAATTTGCGTCAAAGAACATGAGAAAAGTTTTAGCTTTTTTTTTCAATTATAAACTTTTAAAAATGTTACAACAAGAAGCTGATTGTTACATCTGCACAAAAGTAAATCTTGCTCTTTTTGATAACAGGATTTGTGACATATGTTTCTTAATTTTAATCAATTATTAAAAACGTGCTGCAGGCTTATTTTGATGAAATATATTTCATTCATTATATGAAAATCAATTTGTTTTTATTGATGGGTTTAATATTTCTGTCAAGTTTATGCTTCATTGATGATTATCAAAAAGAGATATGACGGCTCAATTTTAAATATTGAGAATTTATCTTTAAATAAATACTCTTAATCAAGTTTTTGAAATGGTATATTGTTAATAATGTGAGTTTTGACTTCAAACTAAGCAGTAGCGGAAATTTTTTCTGTGTGGCTTTTTTTTAATTCATTCCGTTTTGCGATAGTTGGATGCGTAAAAGTTTATACCGAAAACGAAGAAAATACATAAAACAAGAACGAAAGGGTGAAGACTTCGAATATAAGTTAAATGTCTAACGAAATTCGGTAATCATTAATTTGATGTTTGTTAACCATTAATTATAGTATGCAAAATGGATCCCCTCATGATATTTGATACATAAACCTGAACATAAAGTAAAGAGAAATTGCTCTTTACAGAATTTATTGATGAATGAAAATTTTCAATATAAAGAAATCAGAGTTTTTCTTACTTTCAGATTACAAATCAGCACAAGTATAAATTGAAATAGATTTTCAGTCGTATTAAAAGAAGTATTTAATATTAAGGTGAAAGCTAATTTTTATTTTCATCGCAAATTTATTTATTCAAACATTTATATTTTTTAATTACTTTGCCTTTATTAGTTTGAAATGCAATAAACGAAATAATCTGTTTGAATTTTAAAGTTTTTATCTGTTTGATTATTTTAATTATTATCTAATTTTCCCGTCTTTCAAAAAGTTTTATTTTTAAAATTTCCGAGAAAAGGTTCCGTGAAAAGTATTTAACGAAACTCTTCTCTATCTGCATTTTTAATTGTTTATTCAATTCCTCAAGAAAATTTAGGATGCTCAAACTTAATCATTAAGTAGTAATTCATTTTTATTGTAACACTCTCAAATAAAATACATTTAGATGGTTGGTTAGCATTAATCATGAATATATGTTGTATATGCAGATTGGTTGCATCGTAAAAGTAAAGAATGCTGTCCGTTTGACTTGGGATATCTATTTTTCAAATTGGTGTGACGCGAAATTTTTAAGTACATTGTATAAACTTGTGAAAAAAAAGTTTAACTTAAGCCGTTTTGTGTTTTTTGATTACAGATACTTTTTAAGTCTTTAATTTTATATAGAATGTAATAATACGAATGTAAAAATATATTGGGTTATGAATATAAATTGCTACTAACATTGAACTCCAATATTTACGCGATACAGATAATGGTTCAATAAGTTAAAGCTGAATATGAAGCGTCGAATTCACAATGAAATTTAGAAGGCATGAAAACAACTCATTTATGTATGCTCTTAAAATCAGCTTTCGTTTTACACCTTTTTGATTTTTTAATCATAGTGAAACCTACAAAATAGAGAATAAGAGCAGTTTAATGGCAGCCAATAAGAAATATCCCATTTCCTGCATATAGCAAAACAATCCTGTGAGAAAATCATCTGAAATAAGTCCTCATAAGAGAGATTTCGATGCTGATTTTTATTCCAAACAAATTTATTTAAAAAATAACCTTGTCGACCATAATGGAACACGTGCAGACGAAACGCCCTTAATTTATAATGTGAGTAAAAGGGAATTGTTTTGGAAAGCCAATCTCCCTCACCATTTTTAAGTTCACAAAGGCAAGAAGCCATTTGTGCGTTTTGTATGCAAGGAACGTTTTGCTAACAATTATGGTCTCTTAGTGCATGTCCGGATCCACAGAGGAGAAAGACCTTTTAAGTGCATCTTTTTTTCATCAGATAAAAAGTCAAGAGTAACAGTGAATACAATACCCATCACAGGATGATTCATAAATGAACTTAATTATGGGAAAGTTTATTTTACCAGAACTTTCAAACTGATTTAGTGAAAAGAAGTTGTCGTTTCTTGTTTTGGCTTTAATTGAAATCACTTCTTTTTATTTTAAATAAATTTTTATCCTTTTCTTTCTTCTTTCGATATATTTCAACTAAATGTCTAATAAAATGAAATGATATTAACTGCAATAGATTAACAGTTCTAATTTACATGTGATCAATTAGAAACTGTATTATTAAGACCAGCATTTCGATTCTCAATAGGTGGAAGCAACAGTTTTTGAATGCAGTGTTTAATTAATTGTAATTAATATTTGTTAAATACTCTGAATTAATATCTGTTTTAAAGGAAAAAGTTATTGAAAATTGGGAATCTATTTTTATTTGCCACGAATATAAAATATAATTCTTTTCCTTTGCATTTAATATGCATTAGGAAGCATTA
Source organism: Argiope argentata (assembly GCA_026289955.1). NCBI lineage: Eukaryota > Metazoa > Arthropoda > Arachnida > Araneae > Araneidae > Argiope > Argiope argentata. The sequence continues at coordinate 28,489 of JAOUZG010000192.1, forward strand.
TTTATATAAATATAGTAATTTATTGCTTTGATAGAAATTCTTTTTTACAACGCAAAAAGTCAGGTTGTCTTTTATTGTGTTTTTCTTTTTTTTAAATATTATGCATTCGTATTTAAAGAAAGCGATTGATTAATTCTGTAATGTTTATGGAAAGCTCAGTGACTTGATATAAGTTTGACTACATTTTATTTGCAAAGACGAATATAACACAATATTCTTTTTCTTATACATTTAATATGCATAATGACGCATTATTTTTAGATTTTATAATTAATTACTTTAATAAAGTCTCTTTTTATATTATGCTAAAAGAGTCAAGCTGTCTGTTATTGTTTTTCCATTTAAAAAATATTGCGACTTCGTATATAAAGAAAGCAGTTCATTAATTATCTGATTTTTATGGGAAGCTCAGTTTCTGGGTATAGGTTTAACTACATTTAGCTTAATTTGGAACCTTATAAACATTTTTTTCCTCAAATGAATAATCAAAATATTCTCAGATTGAGAAATATAGAGCGATCGCAAAACATTAATTCATTATGAAATGTGTTTTCTAAACTATTACCTATTAAGCGCACAGTGACTATTGGTTTGTAATACTAAATCTATTTCAGAACTAGGATAGTAAAAAGGAATTCACAGGGAATATTTAATACGACAGTTGATTTCAGATTTGAGATTTCATTGTAACTTCATTTTTTGTTAACTTGTTATTATTTTTTTCAATTGGAAATTAACGGTTCCCTACAATTACTTATTGTGAGAATCACCCATGCTTCTTTTGCAAGAATGATGACAACGTATATTCACGACGGACGACAGGAATTTCACGTGAAATGCATGATGAAATTAAAAACAAATCTGATGGAAGTTTGAATGATAATTCTCTGCATTTAAGTCAAGTGGTCCGACAAATCGATAGCAAAAAATCTGATCTGATAAATTTGTCGAGGTGTTGAAATAATGTAAAATTGCCTTTCTTCTATCTTTCTCAAATAGAAACAGAAGTAGGACTTCCGGTATTGAAGAATGCCGGTAATGAAGAACTAAAGACTCTTCCTGGTATTTTGTATTTCAATTCCACTCCAGATGTTCAGATGATGAAAGTCGAAAGCAAAGAAAACGCATCTCTTACAGCTTCTTCCGATTATGTTGACAACTGTTTCATACCGGAAAACGACCATCACGAATTTTATAAAAAACAACATTTCTTACTGGATCAAGTTGTAGTCAATTTCAAAAGTGAAGTAGATCAGGTGTATCAAACCTGATCCATATAACAGATGTTGAAGAATGTAAAATAGCACTTGAAGATATCAAATGGCAGAATTTTAATACGGATAAAAATATTTGTATGGACTACCTGGAACGTGTTTTGAACAAAACTCTTTCATATATTAATAATATTTCTGGAACTGTGAATTTGATTGTTATACATAATTTTTATTTTCATTGATGGATTTTACGTTGGATTCATAATGCCATTCAGTTGGTCTCGCCGGTTCACGCATGTTATCATAGTAAGCGCCCCGCTGGCTTCCTGGATCGGGGAAGTATTAGACGAGATCAAACTGCCCTTACCCGTTTCCTTAGTGGCGATCTATTATCAATGATTTTTGCCAGCGATGCTAAACAGTTCGAACTCTGCACTAAAGGCTATTCTGCACAGGCCTCACCTGGTTACATTTTATTTTGTCTTGGGCTCACCCGACAGGACCTGGTTCATGATCCCCTTTGGGTACTGGACTTTCTCAGGGTAAATGAGCTCCTAGACAGGATCTAGCTCAGCTGTTCACGGGGATAAGAACCAACAACGGAGAATTCGTCCTATTTATACATCGGAATTTACTTTGTAGAGGTTATTTATATTTTTTTTCTAAAAAGTTCAATAAAGGGAACTATAATTATTTTGAATATGATTTAATAAATTCGGTATATATTCAATTTTTCTAGAAATTTAAACCAATGTATTAATCTGAAAAAAAAACGATGAAAAAAATTATTTTTGCGATAATTCTTAGACAGGAAAATAATAAGAAAGACATGATAATAGAAGAAAGGAAATAGCTCATAGAATAAAATATTGACGATCAAATGTCCCGGCATATCAAAGTAAAACAGTATTTTACCAATTGATAATAAATTTTGTTCTAAGAAAATGTAACAGCGCTAAGAATGAGTATATTTAAATAACTTATATAACCAATTTGATCGAAACCAAATTTTAATTATCAAACAAAAACTTCAAAGATTTTATCAAAATAATGTCTTAAATTGAAGCCAATCAATACACAAAAAGGATTCGAAACATAATATTTTACTATTAACAATGGTAAAAGAAACAAAATGAAACATCAGAGAAAAACTTCAACAATTGACTACATTGATTTAAAATAAGTTTACATTAAGTTTAATAAGTTTTAATTTTTTTAATGGATAAAACAATTATGCACCAAAAATTTTATCAGCGAAAAGAAGACAGAAGGAATTTTGGGACGGCGTAAAACTCAGCCACAAAGTTTATTAGGGAGATTTGGGATTGATAGTAGAAATATGCCAAAAATCAATTTATATTTTTAATTAAAGAAATGCTAATAAGTTTACCAAATAACTCTCATATGATAAAACCAAATGTTCTTTTACGAAATCAGACAGTCTTTTTAAACATATAAATAAATTTAATTCTCTAAACGCCAATAAATATTAACATAATCGCATTCAGCTTTAAAGTGTAGAGGTTTCACAAATAAATAGAAAAAAATTTGTCCTGAATATAAAAGAATGCAATTTTTTCAATAGAAAATCCCCACAAAAAATCCCCCCCCCAAAAATTAAAACACAAACATGAGACTTTTTGCGAATTATAAAAATATTTATTAAGTATTTTCAAAGTACAATAAAAAAAGTCGTAATTAGAATTCATTTTTTTACAATTTATCTAATTTTTCCAATTGGAATGAATACAAATATTATTTCTTGATTAAATATCAAGTTAAAAAAAGGCCACGGATTAAACCAATGGCAAATAAAATTCTGTAGTCGATTATTACAATTATTAATCGATCATAAGTCCATTTGTTTGTTTAAAATAATGTAATCTGAACCGAAAAATATATAATATTTCTGTTCAGATAAGAAGATGAAAATATCTGATGAAATACAGATATTTTCATCTTCAATATCAATTAAAAAGTAATACCTTAGATGTTTCAAATTTATAAATATTATTCGTCAAATAGTAGAATTCGTAAAGAAATTTTAAAAAAATAAATTATAATAATTACATATTTTGAACCTAAAGAAAGAATTAAAAGTATTTTCATACTAGATTAAAGAATTATTTATATAGGAAAAATGTCTATTTATTCTATAGGAACACAATTTCTAACCTCCGAAATTTAATTTCGCTCGTGCTGGCTTTTGTAATGCCTTTTACAAGTCTCGCTGCGCTTGAAAAACATATCACAAGCTGGACATTTATAAGGCATCTCTCCAGTATGCGTCCTGAGATGACAATTAAGATTACCCTTATGAGTAAAACCTTTATTACAGACACCACACAGGAAAGGTTTTTCCCCTGTGTGTACGCGATGATGGTATATTAAGTGTTGTAATTTCTTGAATTCTTTAGGGCATAAACTGCAAGGAAAGCTTCTTTGGTTAGGGGGCATTCCTGAAGGTCCAGCCGCAGCATCGTCAGCTTCCTTGTAATATATTGGCTCTTTCGCATCAGAAACACCTTTTTTGTTCTTACTGAGACGCTCAGAGAGCACTTCGGGTGAAATATTTTTATTATTCACACATTTTGATGCTTGAATTTTGCCACTTTTCGGCTGATATCTTTCAGATGGTAGATCAGGATTTAAAATCAAATTCTCAGTTTCAGAAATATTTTTACTATGTGGATGAACCTTTGTGACGAAACTTTCTAGTCTATCAAAAAAATTAATTTTATCGTTATTGAAAGACTGCCATTTGGTTTTTTCAACATACATTTTACGTTCTTCATCAGCTGTTGAAGGCATAATTTCTGACATTCGTGATCTTCCTTCCTTTTGCATCTCAAAAACACTTGAGCTGGCTGCAACTGGCGTTTCTTCAGAAGCTTCTGAAGAAGCTCTAAAAGATGCAATTTTTTTGCTTTGGCCTTCCTCCATTGGGACATCTGAAATGGGTATAAAATAAGAGGTAGCACTAGGATTCTTTAACTGTGCATTATTGGAGGTCTCAGCAGATGTCTTATTTTTGTTAGCTTCTGTCTTAAGCGGTTCTATTCCTTCATAATATTGAAATTGTGATAAATTCACAGACTCAGAATTTCTACTTTCCTCATGACGAAAAATCGAACTTCTGGAACGAGAATTGTCATTTGAATTTTCCGTAGAATTCTCTTTCACTTCATCATGCTTTTTATCCCATTCTACTTGACGTTGTCGTGAATACTTGGAGTCAAATTTTTTATGGAAATAGCAAGGATGACTTTCCCCCATCTGTCACTACATTATCACAACGTTTGCAACGGTATTGTTCCATTAATATTCAATTTAGATAAAATTCTGTCTTGTCAAAAATGTAAAAGCAATTATTATTGAAGAGACAAATTTTAGTTTTTGTTTCTTCAGATTCTTATAGGGTTGCCATTCTAGTGAGTTTTAAAATTTTGCAGCCCTTTCTACAGTTAAAACATATTCAACACTTGAATAAATTAAGAATTTCTCGTTTCATTTATTAACATGCTAGAGCCCATCTTCCTCAATTTAAATGCTGGATTCCATCCTATTGAGTAAAGCTCAACCTGTTATTTAAAATTTTGTTTCGCTTTATGATTTTACTAATTAATCTAAGATAACTTGTGATTTCTTTTAATCTGCAAACCAATAAGATAGCATAAATATACGATTCAGAAGTCTTACATTAGTGCAGAGATAGAGATGAAGACATGGGTGATGGAAGAAAATTTTTCTAACCTCATTTCTCCAGGTGATTCGAATTTATTACTTTTAAAGTATTTTAATGATTTATTAGAACAATGAAAACTCATATGAGTGTTAAGAATGTGAATGATGATATAGTACAACAAGATAAAAATAAAAGGATAAGAATTTAAAATAGAGATATGCATGCGCATGAAATAAAAATTTACATTTCACCACATTCATTACATTTTACAGAAAACATTTTCTATCATTTGATTCTTTCAACTTCATTTATAGCACTGAAATGTTTTGAAATTCAATGAGATTCTCTTCAAAAATTATTCAACTAAATAAATTATAGCAGAATGAAATTAAGACTGCTTTTATTTTTTCTTTTTTCATAACCCATAAGAAAGAACTTATTCTTTTTCTTTTAACCGTTTTCTTTTTACTTTTTACCGAAATTTTTTTTCAAAGCAAATTTAGGATTAATTACTTCTAAGTTATGTTAAGTAATCAGAAAGTGTATTAAGGGATTTTAGGAAAAAGTTCTAAAAAGAAGTATATTAACAGCAAAATAAAATCCTGAAACATTTATTTTCGTATTTTCCTACAATCTTTTCATTTTTAAAAACGTGGAATTTTCTATTTCAATTATTTCAGAAATGTAAATTTTGTTGATGATTAACAATATATTCCTCACCATTTGACTCTTGTTCTAAATTAAGATGCCCGTTCAAAATACTACTACTATTATTTAAAGTACTTAAAACTTATTTTTAATAAGATAGCACTATTTCTTTTTATTTTGTTTACAGACTCATCACATTGTCATTTATTGAAAATTAGTTTCATTTGAAAGAATACTCAGCCCTTCGCATTTGGAAAAGTAATCCATGCAAAATAAAAGTACTCGGTCATTTACTAAAATGAGATAAAGACTCTGTATCGCAACTTAGGATTAGTTTTTTTTACTATACGTAAGCTCATTTCAATTACTATTTAGAAAGAATTACAAGGATTGAGGATCTTTGGTAGAATCGGGTTTAAGGTTCGAACCAACGGACACTATGTTACCATTCTGTCCTGATGCTGTGGATGATGATTACAAAGGCGAAATAATTGCTAGAGCTGAAGAATCAAGACAACTTGCAAGAGTGCGTTCTTTGAAAGCTCAAGATACAGACCGTCGACGCTACCACTCCAAACACCGAATGGTATCTTTTGCTCCTAGAGATCTTATATGGGTCTATACTCTAGTACGAAAAGCTGACCTTTCAGAGAAGCTTTTTAGAAGATATTTTGGAACATGTCAGATGTTACGCTGTCTATCATATGTGACCTACGAGGTTAAAGAATTTGACCCTGCCTCCCGAAGAAGAAAATCGAAAAATGTTGTCCATGTCTCACGTATGAAACCATATCATGATCCCTCTAAGCAGATTGTGGTGGAAGACAAAACAAACCAGGATATCGTTCCACCGGAAAAGAACACAAATTCATGGGGCGATTACAAAGGACCTATGACACGCTGCATAAAAAAAATTAATAACGGCTGGATGCTGTCCTTTTTATTGAGGAAAAACAAAGCCGCAAAAAGAAAGACTGTTATAATTCCCTGTAGCTAGATTGGCACAGCGTTGGACTGTGAATCCGTTGGTCCCTGGTTCGATTCCGAACCAACGCATTTTGTCCAAAGACTGGAATTTTAATTTAAAATTGTTCTTATTATTTCTCTAAAAATTGAGATTATTCTAGAACATTCTATTCTATTCGAGCGAGATGATTCTGGAATGTCCTCCAGAGTATAAAAGCTGAGCTCTACACAGTTCTTCATTCTGTTCTCCAGCGAGCTGCTTGGTGCTAATAAATGCAGTTGTTTCTACCCATCGGTGTGTTTAATTCAGTCTTCGTGACAATATTATCTATTTGTCTACATAAATTGAGTAAAGATTGCTTTTTTCAAAGATATTCGGACCTCACTCAACTGTAGACAATCGATATCAACATCCTTGATTCTTGAAAACAGGATTGAATAAATGGTAGAACACTTAATTTTGAGTGGCAGAGATGAATTTGAATGAAAACTTTTATCTAATAATCCTTCATGGAAATATATTTGACTCATTTACTAAATCCTACTTTACATATTGACTAAGAGTATTAGCCATTTCGTCAACTCAACGACATGCTAATTAGCATTCAATGCATATTCCTATTGAATATGAGATCCTTTTTTGAATTAAACTCCTAGGGTTAAAATGAAAAAGGCTTTTAATTTCGAAAAGTAAGCATATTTTGCTTCAAATTTAGTATACATTTAGTATTAAATTCATGAACTTTCAAGAGTGTTCACCAGAACCAGTGAAAAGATGGACCTTCAAAATTTAAAGATGGTTCTGCTCATTATAACTAATTCACTTTTAATCACAAATCGTGCCATATTATAAAATTTGGAAGCAGAATTCACTCACAAGCTATTACTTCAAGTAATCAATGCATCACTAAGTCGAATATAACTGCAAAATTAAATTATGTATAATTTCAAGATTTTTTTTGAAGCAAGAAAAATGCTAGGCTAAACTGCACCAGGAAGAAAGAAGAAGAAATAAAAAGTTTGCAGGATCGTTTTAACTGAACCAGAATGAAAGAGATAATTGTAGATCGGAAATAAAAAAGAACCCCGAGTTAAAATACAGACTAAAAAAAGATAAGAGATAAAAACTTCCGTCATGTTTTAGCATCCAGTTTATACATCTTTTCTACTCGTTGCAATAAATTAATCAATGAACTCACCACGCTAATGAATGCAAATAAATACTATAATCCAAATGAGCGGTTCAGACAAAGAAATCCGATAAGTATTCGCAGGCACATACCAAGCAGACATGATCTGCATCAAATTTTGATATGAATCGGTTAAAAATAAAAGTGCCTTTTCGGATGGTTTTCTTATGAAGAATAAGAAAATATGGGAAGTTAGTCTCAAATAAAATGGACACAAAATAGCTAAATTCTATTAGATGTTTGGAATGAAAAATTATTTGTATACATTTAAAAAACAGTTTTAAAAAAATATAAAAGGAATAATCAACCTATAGTCACAGAGGCAGATTTGGATCAACAATAGAATTCATATTTATAAAAAAATGAACAGATTATAAATTTTTAAATAAGAAGAAATAAATGGAAATGGAAGAAAATAAATGGAAATATTTAAATATTGATAAAGATTTTTTTTTGGATTCCTTAGATTTTGTGATTAAAATAATTCTTTCAGTAAACAGAAATGGCACTGAAAGCAAGAATTCTCTTTTTAATTCTGATTTTTCACAAAAAAAACGAGGAACTGAAAGCTGACACCATCGAAACTTCAAAGGATTTACAAATTGAGCTCATTATATCTGAAATTACTTCCGAAGATTCCAGTAAATGCGACAAATGGTTTGCCAACGAAGAGGATTCAATCTCGTCCATGAAAGACGACTTTGGAGCAGGACCTTCAAGGTTATGACCCCATAACCAAAAATTCCTTTGCGATATATGTTCTAATTTCTTTGAATCCGAATGTAAGACTGGAAATCACTATCTATTACATCCCGGCGACAAACCATCCGAGTGCAGATTTATTATTTTCTCATAAAAGAAACTTCAATAAACATTATATTGCATACATCATAAAAAATTACATTATATATAAAATATTGAATTCATTACATTCTTCTATAAACATTACATTGGCGAAAATCCCTTTTTCTGTTATATATGTTCAAAAGCATTTGCACAGGCCTCTCCTTTTAGGACGCACATCCTGAGTCATATGGTGGAGAAATCTTACAAATACCCAGTTTGGGGAAAAGGGTTCACGAGCAGCGTCGATAGCAAGATGCATCGTAAGAGAATGCCTGATTGAAATCATTGAGCAAATTACAGAATTAATATTTTTTATCTAGTATAAAAATACTTCACATTCTCTATAACTGAAATAGTTTTAATTCAAATATTACACTTTTAATTAAAAAATTTTTTTGTATGAATTCTATAAATTTGACAAATTTTCCTGATGATAGGTTTTATTTTTCTGTTGTCAGATCTACAAGTTTTCGAGAATTTTTCGGGCGAGTGTCGCCTTAAATTTGTGACTTATTATAAAGATTGGATGGATGGAGTAAAATTGGCCTAAAGAGTCCATGACTGAGCGTGCTATGTATATACATTTAAAAATCTGAAGATATTGTGAGTCGAAAATTCAGAGGAGGCAAAAATTCAAAAAGATATCAATAATTTTTCAGAAGGAATATTTATCGTAACAAAATCAATAATGTTAGCAAATGAAGAAGATGATATAATCCTGACACAACAGCAACTGCAAGGAAAAGTGTTTTTCCAATGATATTTTTAATTTATAGCTGGTGAAACAAAAGAGGCTTTCTTTGAAAGAAAATTTCCATTTAATAAATATAAATAAATTACAGAAATGCTATGAATCAGCAAAGAGCTTGGTATATAGATAGATAGATAGATAGATAGATAGATAGATAGATAGATAGATAGAT
>JAOUZG010000232.1:0-10040 GCA_026289955.1 Argiope argentata
ATAGATAGATAGATAGATAGATAGATAGATAGATAGATAGATAGATAGATAGATAGATAGATAAATAGATAGACAGAGAGCAATAGAGAAGTCCCGTGATTATTGCAAACAGATTTAAACTGGTTAAAAGACTTAAATTAATGGAGACAAATAATGACTTAATAATAAAAATGTTCTTGAACGATAACTTGAAATTTGAGACAGTAGATTCCATTTTCTGTAATGGACTTAAAAAAAAATATTACTATAGAATTCGCTCAGAAATACCATCCGAAAATCTGTTAATGGTTCTCTCATTTGAAACCATTGATGCCTTGCTGATCAAGAATTTGAATGAGCTTTTATAATACAGGTGAATATCGTATAATCCATTGTTAAGTGCTGTATGATTATCTTATATAAACATGAGAATTGCAAGTTTTCTGATATCCATCTAATAACATTTGAAAGGTTTGAGCAGAAACTCAAATAAATTGATTTTTATTAATATTTCTGGATAATGTAACGATTTTTAGGTATAACAATTCTCTATGAAACACATTCACAATAGGTAAAACTTCAAAGCCTCTCTATAGACAGCAGAAATGCTTCTCATTTGCCAACACATGCCTGCTTTCACCAAACTTGCTCTCCATAACGACTGCCATCTCTCACTCTCTCCCTATTCCGCCAACACTTCAACAAAGTCTCCCCCAACTCCGCGGTTATCGTCCGCGCTTTTCCACACCCATCATCCCCATTTCCCCGCAGACGATTTCAGATGATGATAATAGGACTATCTCCCATTAGAATGGCAACGGCACAATACGCAGCGCGATGGTTCCATTCCTTATTTGTTACGATCCCTTTTCTATTCCATTCTTCTCTCTTTTCCCTCTTTGAGACAGACAGACTTCAAGGCGCTCATTTCGAAAGGGTTGTTTCCCATTGAATTCCGAATTGGACGCAGAAAGAAATATTTCCTAGTGAAATCGTTAGCGTATGGGGAGAAGAGTTCTTCTTTCGAACATGGACATGTGAACCGGTCTTTCCACTTTTTTTTTATTCTTCATAGTGGGATCGGGAAACAAGTTCATTATACAGGTTGTGGTTTAGAACTTGGAACTGAGTTTTTGGGATTTATCCGAATCGTCAGCATCGTACAGAAATAGAATCAAACGAAATCTGCGATCCTTAATATTTGGATCAAATAATAATAATAATAAAGAAGGGAATCTGATGTTTAATATTTCAAGCAATCATTTCAGAGCATTATTCTTTTTTAAGCCATTGTTTTAAAAAGTTTATTTCATAGACTAGTTTGAAATAATCACGTAATTATCAGATTACGCATACGTTGATACTTAAAACAGAGTTTTCTTTTTAATTTCAAAATCGTTTGAGCTTTAAAACTTTATTTTACATTTTTTTAGCATATTTGGTTTAAACTTATTTAAATAATAACGGGACTACTGTAACGTGTTATAGTCAATTTTTAGATAAGCGATGGTTTTTTTTTGTATCATATCAGAAATTGATATTGTTTTGGGGATGAGGCTTTGGACGTCAACAAAAATAGTAGTAAAAAAAATTAATATTTGCATGAGCATCTTAAAAATTCAGCTTTTTATACCACGTTGTCATTGCATTTACAAGAGCTCCGATAAAAAATAAACTAATGAATACAGCAAATAAAACCTTATAAAATTCAATTTTGACTACGTGATTATATTAAATGAAATAAATAGGAACTGTGATATTTTTTTAAACAGTAAATGCGAAACAATGTTTTTTGGATCGTTTGCAATACTAAAGTGACTCTTTCAATTAAATAATGAAAATGAATAAAAATGTAATATAACTCGCACGAGCAAGTGGTGCTTGGTCATTCAAAAATTATGTTCTGACATGATACATTGAAATATGCATAACATATTTCATATTAATCTTTTTTTCTGTATTATATTACAGTAAAATAAAAGTAAATTTCTAAAAAAATTAATTCTTCTAAATAAATGCAAAAAAAATAATTTAAACATTTCAAAACATCGCTGCAGATTTGTTTGATAGGACAACTACAATAAATTTATGAGAATCTCATTATAATAATAAGAATAGTTTGCAAATATTGAAATTGCACTTTGCAAAAGTTCGATAATGAATTGTTTGATAGAGCAATTAAATTGATATGAATCTCATCGTAGCAATAAGAACGGTTTGCAAATATTGAAAGATTAAAGCCCAAATGTTTGAGATAAAAAATTTTTGAAAAAACTTTGAAGATGATGGGATTCTCATCAATAATAAGAACTCATCGCAAATATTTCTTGAATAAATTAATTTTTAAAAAATTGAAAATACGTAAGTCTTACAAAAAAATCAATATCATTTTAGAAAGGCATTTTTTTCTCAATGTTATAGTAAAAAAAGGCCTAAAATGTGAATTTTATCACGTTTAACATATATGATACATGTGGCATTTATGATATGTACGCGATATATATGACACATGTGACATATATGACATATACGCAGTATATATGAAACAGAGTGACATATATGACATATACGCAATATATATGAAACAGAGTGACATATATGACACATACCACATATATAATGTATATGACATGTATGACACTATTCATATGTATGACAATTGTGATATATATTCCTTATATAAATATATATTCCAATTCATTATAAAAAGGAGATATTCCATATATATGACATATATTGCATATATGATTCAAGAAATGACATATTATAAACTATGAGGGAAAAATCCAAAATGTCGTATATTTTTTTTAATTAGAAGATATTTGAATTAACTTTGAACTTTGAAATCGGGACAAAGGGCTTTCTTTTGTACAATTTTCATCAGAATGGGCAAAAACTAACTAAACAGACATCCATCTTTTTACATATAGATAAAAATCTTAGAAACTGCTTATTATTCTTATAACGAGCTTCCTCAGTTGATTTAAGTATATTTTTATAACTTTGCACACCACTGTATAAATAATACCAATCCGATTCATTATAAAGAGGAGATATAACCTTGATGAATTTACTGACCTTGATGATGCAGCCACAATAAATACACTTTTCCTCTCATGAAAACCGAATAGTTGACCAATCCTTCAGAAAATTGAGCTAAATATACTTAATTGATACCTGTGAGGGGAATGTTAAGCGTTCATTTAGGCTTTTCTGAAAGTCTGTCTCACAAATTGATACCGAGAAGTTTGAGGAAACGACGTAGTTAGGAAAAGAATTATTTCTCTGTTTAAATTTCTCACGCAATTACATCACGGAACCGTTTTAAAAAGAAAATAATGAATTGCCTTTTTATCAGTATAAATAGTGCTTGCAACATGTAGGTGTAATTACGCTTTTCTTGATAATTTCCAAACTTCTACATTGTGCGAGTGTATCAAAATTCGAATATCTATACATAGTATAAAATGGAGTTTCCTGAAAGCGTCTGTATGATGGAACTACAAAAACTCGAAGAATAGTCAACTGATATTGGAGATATTTATATCATTTTGTGGAGCATTTATGGGGAAAGGTTTTTGTACATTAAAATCAAATCAAAATAAGAAGAGGATATTTATAATTGCGATTTTAACTTATCCCTTATCGCATGTGCAAATAGCGAGAGCTGTGGTATGCATAGGCGATACATTTCTTTGTTTACGCCTGATTTTAAACAGCGATTCAAATCTCATTATGCCTAAAAGATGAAAATCCAACCACGAAATGATCGCCTGTGTTGTGTCCAAAGACATATCCCATTTTTACCTTTGTAACTGTCTAAATATTTCTGAATGTGGGCTATAAAAATAGTTTTGCAGCTGTTTTTGATCATTTCTAAACATATTTCTACGTTTGTTTAATTTTGCGTTACATACTCATGTCATACCGGGTGAAGGATAGACTTACGTATAAAGCTGATTTTGCTTCTTGGATGCAATGCCAAGTGCAATGCCGTGAAGATAATGCTAGTTATTTTATAAAATGAAAAATGTGGTAAAATGTTGATCAAAATTGATTTTATTGTAGTATTAATTATAAAACACTGATTCAAGATGTAAGGATGGTTATTTATTGATACTATGCCGATATCATTTCCAAATTCTCAAATATAACAATAACCGCATGATATTAGAGAATGGTTGGCTTCCACAACGGTAAATTTTAGAACTTAGCTGCATCATATTGGTAAACATAAGATTTACCATTGGCAATCATAGCCGATAGACTAAAATGTTATGTTTGTTAATTCTTTTTGGCTGTTAATCGCTAGCTGCTTTAAACTTAGAGTTTTGACGATTTTTTTAGTGATTAATGGTGGACATGTATTTTGTATATGAGATTCTAGAGAAAATAATACATAATTCGAAGAATTAGGCTTCTATGCTTTATTAAACTCTGATAGTTTAGATTTTTCTGAATCGAAAAAAAAAAGCATTCGTATTTTTTAAGTCTCTCTCTTTCTCTCTCTTTGTTATCAATCACGATAACTTAAAAACTAAGAAAGCCAAATAAATGTAATTTGATTTTTTATTTTTATTCTAAAATTATAAATATAAATGAAGATTTTGGATGATCTGTGCATTTATATTGAGATTATTATATTGAGAGATCCGTGTATTTGTATTGAGGTAAATTAAGAGCTATAGGATTCCAGTAGTTCAAATTATAGCACACTACATCAAATATATTCTATTTATTTTCTAAATGTATTTCCTGCTGATATAATTCTGAATTCCGTACAGATGATGTCATTTTAGCAATTATTATTTTTATAGCAATTTTTTTAAAAAAAGAAATCATTTAAAACAGCTTTAAACAGAGACGTTAAAACAGCTAATTTAATTATTATCGTCTGCAGAAAGATCTGAACTATTTTTAAAAAAAGACATCATAAAATAATCAAAATGTTTTTAAAATCATCTGATTTTTATCTTAACCACTACTTCTGATTTAAAAAATCATTTATTTTTCATTAGTTTCAATTTTAAAATATAACTTTTTTTAGCTCTAGGTAGTTTAAGTTTATTTATCAGTTGAAGTAAGGCACAATCTATTTTTAAAAAAATTGAGCTGTCTTTTGAAACAATATACTTCCTTTCAAGCGAGTATAAAGAAAATTGAAAAGTTAAATATTTTTCAGAAAGCCAGAAAATTTTTAGAATGAATGTTTTTCTAATTATTCATAGTAAATTATATAAATAATTTTATATTTAAAAATTATCCAGTAAATTTTTCAAAAGTTCACACATGGACTGCAAATTTTTTATACTTTTATGTGCATGAATAGAACAAGGAAAAGCATTTATTGTTTAATAAAATATGAAAGTTGTATCCCACTAGATTTTACAAAAGTTTATCGAAGAGAAAAATTGAAAAAAAAAAAAGATTAAGCCTCGGAATTTATTTGAACTTAAATAAAAGTATAGAATAAAAAACATATTCGTTAAATATATTATAGACAAAGCTATATGTAAACGTTGTTATGCCATTGTTTATCTAAAATTTATTCCAATATTTTTTTTAAAAAATTAAAAATCAAACCAATTCTCAGAGAAAGGAAGATTTTTTTCATAATAGTTGTTTAATTAAACCTTTTAGAACAGATAAAGGAGAAAATAAAATCTTACAAATTGTTTATCTTTCGCACTAAACTTGAAATATTTTTCTGCTTTCTGCAACATAACGGCATTTGGAAATACTTAAAGTTTATTTTTGAAATACTATTATAAATAATAGCTTCTTTCTACTGTAAATTAATACCGAATTCATATTGTTACAAGCGGGCGAACGCTAACGCTCGCCAGAGGTGAAAATGTTGGCTGCGCGTCAGAAGGCGCTCTGCGCCAGCCGAGTTGATTTGGCGGGAGGAATATTCTGGTAACCCCGAGTCAATTCTAGCTGCGCCGCGCTTTCTCCCGGTGATGGCCGAAGTCTCTCGGTACTTTCTTCTGACTATATAAAAGGCGGGTTGCTGCTTCCTGCAGTTGATCGCTCAAAGATAGAGAATCTCTCTCGAAGAAGAGAAGTGTTTCGCTTACTTGTAGCTTTTCGCTTGTTATTAGTGAGCTGTGTTTGCGTTTGCTGTTAACGCTGTGTTATTGAGCTCGCTGTGATGGACTGTTGATGTGCTATACTATAGCTGTTTTTCAAACCGTGTTTATTGTGCGTAAGACTTGCATTTACGCTGTAATTGACTGATTATTGCTGAATTGTGTTTTCTGAAGTTTTAGTTTTCCAAGTCATCCTGTATATACCTGTAAATAAATTTGTTGGTGCTGTCCACAAATAAAGTCCATTCAATCCGATCCCGCTACGCTAAAAACGTAACAACTGGTGTCAGAAGTGGGGTTGAGTGGTGAAAACTAGAGCGATGGAGGAAGCAGAGAAAACAAAATTCGAACAGCTTTTTGCTTTCATTAAAGAAATGGAGAAGAAGATAGAACAAGGGCAAGAGATGATGGCGAAGCAGATACAGCAAGGGCAAGAGAAGATGGAGAAGATAGAACAAGGGATAGAAGAAGGGCAAGAGAAGATGGAGAAGAAGATAGAACAAGGGCAAGAGAAGATAGAACAAGGCCAAGCTATCATTGTTAAAGCAATCAACACGAAAGTGGATGCTTTGGCGGAAAAGGTTCAAGAGAACGAAACAAAGATTCAGGATTTTATTCTTGATTAATAATTTATGAATTAATTGTATATTATTTTGATGCAATTTCATGCAACGAAAATGTATTACTGTGTTTTCGAGGGGACTCAATAATCCATCAAATAGTATCTGCCAGTTTTAATTTAACAGATATCCAGATTTTGGAAAAGACGAAGTATAAACAATACACCCCCCGGAATTATTTATGTTATTTTTTTCAAGTAATTTTTGAACAAAAAAAGCCAATGTATTTCTCAAATCTGCAATATATTTCTACTATATTCTAAATCCAAAAATTTTGATATGTTTATGTATCTGAAGGATATTTCTACTGCCGATAAAAGCAAAATGCAAATCTTTGTTTGGTATCTTATTCGTAATATATAATCCATAAATTAATTGCTTTTTTATGTACATGTGTATTAAAAGTGAATTCCTTTATCTCAAAATAATCCAACCAGAGAGTCTCTATAAGTGTTATATTAAAAGAATCTCCAATGAATTTTGGGAAAAACAGAAAGAAAAAAAATACCCACTGGGTATTATTATCTACTTTTGGATTTTTAAATAATTTTTGAATTATAAATATTTTATAATTCTCAATTTCGCTAAATTATTTCTCAACTTTACAATGGATTACAATTATATACCAAATCCATAAATTTTGATATCTTTATGTATTTGAAAGATACTTCTACTGCAAATAAAAGCAAAATGCAAGTAACTGTATAATCTAATTAGTAATAAATAATCAATAAATCCTTTGATTTCTTTAGGTAAATATGTATTAAAGGTATGCTGTTATATCTCAGAAATATTTAATCAGTAGGTTTTTACCATTTTTATATTCTACGAAACTCAACTGAAATTTTGGGAAAAACAATACTTCCGACATATTATCTGTTTACAATTTTAAATAATTTTTGAATAAGAAAACAGAATATGTTTCTCAAATTTGCAATAAATAACAACTATTTGTCAAATCTAAGAATTTTTGTACCTTTATGTATCTGGAAGGTATTTCTACTAAGAATAAAAGCAAAATGCAAATTTCTGTATAGATTTTAATGCATAATAAATAATCAAAAATTACTTGATTTTTTTAAAATTAAATATGTATTAAAGATATACTCTTACATCTTAAAAAGTTTTAATCAGAAAATTCTTTCCATTTTTATATTCATGAATTCAATTTAAGGAAATTTGGGGGAAAACAATACTTTCCAGATATTATCTGTCATTAGATTTTTATATAATTTTTAAACAAGAAAGGCGAATATATTTCTCAAATTTGCAATAGATAGCAACTATATGCAAAATCCAAGAATTTTGATACCTTTATGTATCTGGAAGGTATTTCTACTATGAACAATATCAAAATGCAAATCCCTATATAGAATCTGATTCAAAATAAACAATCCTTAAATTACTTTATTTTTTTACATAAATATGTATTAAAAGTATTCTCTTATATCTTAGAAGAATCTAAACAGAAATTTCTTGCCAGTTATATATTCAAAGAACCTCATATAAATTTTGGAAAAAAGTAGAAAGAAAAACAAAATTCTCTAGGTATTATGTGCGTTTGAATTTTAAAATAGCTTCTTTTTTAACTAGAAAGGCAAATATATTTCTCAAATCTGCAATGTATTATAATTACATGACAAATTCAAGAATTTTTATATCTTTATGTATCTTTAAATTATTTATACTGCATATGAAAGCCACATGCAAATTACTGTATAGAATTTTATTCGTAATAAATAATCCATAAAATTCTTGATTTTTTAAATATAAATATGTATTAAATGGCTACTCCTATCTCTTAGAAGAATTTAATAGAGCGTTCTTGCCAGTTTTATATTCATAGAGTCTCAAATGAGTTTTGGGAAAAAACAGGTGGAAAACAGAATTCTCTAGGAATTATCTGCGTTTAAATTTTAAAATAGTTTTTTTTAAAAAAAAAGAAAAGCAGATATATTTCACAAATCTGCAATATATCATAACTAATATGTCAAATCCAAGAATTATATCTTAATGCATCTATAAGGTATTTCTACTGCAAATAAAAGCCAAATGCAAGTTACTGTGTAGAATTTTATTCGTAATAAATAATCTATAAATTACTTGATTTTTTATATAAATGTGCATTAAAAGTCTACTTCTATAACTTAGAAGAATTTAGCATAAAGTTCTTGCCAGTTTTATATTAAATAGAGCCTCAAATGAAATTATGGGAAAAACAGTACTCTCCAAGTATTATCTACTATTAGATTTTTTTTAAAAAATTGAATTATAAAAGCGAATATATTCCTCAAATTTGCAGCAGATAACAACTGTATGCCAAATCCAAGAATTTTGATATCTTTATGTATCTAAAGTTTATTTCTACTGCAAAGGTACACCAAAATCAAAGCACCCATAAAGAATTTCCCAGAACTATCTGAATAGACCCATAAGGAACGCCCCCCTCCCCCTTGGAATCCTGGGAGAGCATATCATCAACTATATGAGACGTTGAAGATGTCCCAGAAATCTCGTTGCCATCTACTTCAGACACGTTTCCGCATCGGTATTGGATTTCGGAAATGCCTGCCTGGAAACTTATTTCGCCCTGAAAGTAAAATTTTTCGAATTCTCCAGCTATCATCATTCTATATCTAGACTTTGAGTAGAGTTCTTATTCTAGGAAAGAGGACTGACAAATAATGATTCTGGAACTTTGAGTATACTTGCTATTTGCAAAAATCACAATGCATAGTCTTCGGAAGACTTGGTGTTTTGTTTATGGAATATAGTAGTGACTTTAGTACAGCTATCTTTCTCGAGAATTCATTGGAACTTGATGTGTTTTGAAAGATGGTTTCGTTTTAAAAACATATATAAGATTTTTAAAAATGAGGTTCTATAGTTATTAATTAATACATAAAAATAGGAATTTTTTTTCAAATTAAATTAATTATATTGTGGAATAAAAGTTGTGATAATTGAAAGTTATACTATGTAGGAAAAACAGTTTTTGAGAATTATAATTGAACGCTCGAATTCAGTTTTAATTTAATTAAAGCAACCAGGGACCTTTAAAATGACTTTTTCAATTTTCACCTTAGCGATTTGTAATTTTACAGGCATTGAGAATAACACTATAGGAGGTGACACACAAAATTTTAAAGAATTATATTAATTTATTTAGGAGTTAGGGGGGTTAATATGATATTTAATAGCTATAAATAACGTCAAGGAAAAATGTTCCAGGTGCTCCAAATTTGTCTGAAAGCACTCCAATTTTTATTATAGATTACTCTAACCCGTTTGAAACAAAAGGTGAGATTAATCTTGAAGTTTGAGTACGAAGTATCAAAAGTAAACAATA
>JAOUZG010000235.1:0-10759 GCA_026289955.1 Argiope argentata
TCTATATACAAGTATACCCAACGATAATCTATGCGTATAACATATAGAATAAGAAACGATGAAAAAAATAAGTAAAAGACATTACAAGTAAATTTTATTTCTGACCCTACCCTGAATTATTTTTTATTTGTTCAATAGCAATGCTTTTGAAGATTGATGGAAGCAAACCATTTAATATTTTATAAAAATATTCGTAAAGAATTAAAATGTAAAAAGTTCAGAAATTGGATTAAATTTAGTAATCCACATCTTACATTTAGTAAGATTCGGGAATTCTAAAAACTGTAGAAAACTGGTTGTCATTAACTTCTAAATTATTTTATATGTATTCAAAAGAGTTAAAACAATTAAGTTTTAAAATTTAATAATTTTCGTTTTTTATTGAACTGAAAAGACGGCAATTTTTTCTAATGATTTGGAAGTTTGTTTTTTTATTTTCTTAAACAACACTTAATAGAAAGCAAAAGAAAGAAATCATTTTTGCATCTTAAATCTCAATATCCATGGAGAACTAAAATCGTTTATCGGAAGACAGTTTTGCAGATGTCGAAATGCAAGACGAGTGTGAATACACAGTTTTAAAAACCATCTTCTTTTGAGATTCAAGATAAGTGTAGAAATCCTATTCATCTCTATAATACGATTTCAGAAGATTTTCCTCATTTTTAGTATTTCTTATATTTTTTGACTCGTGATTACTCAAAAATTTGGCTTTGATTTTCTATTTAAGAATTAGTAAGCAGTACTAATTTTGCTTGGTTAATGAATTCACTAAAGTGATGTCAGCAATTTGTAAAAAAGATTTCTTTATAAATCCTTTTTAAATACTATCTCAGTTGACCGAAATGCTCAATTACGATTGATGGCTCCTTTTGATGACGGGTCCGAGATGTCTATAAATAAATAAAAATGTTTCAAAATCCTTGCGACTATTTAATGCTATGCTTAATATCAAGATTCACTGTTTTCAATTAATCAACGAAAACTTCATGAAATAATTTGTTTACAAGTAAAGGAGTAAAATTGCAACCAAAGTATGAAATATATTAGCTTTCCTTTTTAATTAACCTGAAACTGAAAAATAAAAGCAGTTATATTTGGGTAATAAATTTAATAAGCCGATATCATGTCTCGCACAATAATAAATCTCGAGTAATATAAAATATCATAAAATGGAAAGTAACTAGTATTACAATTAAATGCCGTTTTTTGAACTGCTGATGAGCATCTGAAGTTTTCAAAGAAACTATTCATAGTTTATATAAAATGAGCTTTAATATGTCAAAAAGGCTGAAAACAACTTTTTCAAACTTTGAAAGAGCAAAGAAATCTACAGAAGATCAAACTGATTATTTTCTATCTAATTTTGTTAACATTTTGGTGCTTTGAAAGAAATTCACTACTAACCTGAGGCAAAAAGAGAACTCTATGTCTTAAACGTCCTTCCTAGGAATTTTCTTCTGAATATATCTGGACTGAAAACGTTTCATCCACAACTTTACAAGATGGTGCTGGGAATGCGATTACCAAATAGGAATCCTAACAATAATGCCTTTGGACATTATTTGAATTGCGTTAAAGCCATTGTTAGAAACCATTTCTGATCAATTTTTGAACAGCATTTTACATCCAAGTAATAATATTATGCCTTGTTAAAACGAATTCTACTTGCAACAATGTTTTTCATTGTTTAAAACTTTTCGAAATTCATTTCTAAATCGGAAGTTGAGGTTACAGCTTCATTTCAAAAATGAGTCAACACTAATTATAAAATTATTCAAAAATTGTTTTATATTCTATCAAAAGAAAGATATTTGTTTAATATTTCTGCTTATTTCAATTTGGATAAACTCTAAAATCCCAAGCAGAATACGTTTTTGAAATTACGCAAACATAAGAAGTCGGATTGAATTTTATTTTTAAATTTTGAATGTTAATGCTTTGAATTAAAACAATAGTTTCGAAATACTTGTAAGAAACAGGAAAGAATTAAGAATAGTCCATTTACTAAATTCAAACTACTTTAACGCAAAATCATTAAAAGTAATCGATATTCTTCAGTTGGGAAGTCTAGTGTAGCAAAAACCAATTAATTATATCTTCGGCTTTAAATTCAAGAATAAATCTGCTTACTTGATGTAAATAAGTAAGTACAAAACTTTCGGAAATCAATTCTCTCATTAGGATGTTTTATCTAATACTGAAGATATCTGTTGATTATAGAAATCCGCTATAGATTTAGTTTTACATCTTGAAGATGGAAATGGTACTTACATATTAACGCCATCGCAGCCAAATTTGGGCTAATGCTGTTTAGATTGGCGACACTTAAAAACCACCAAATCTGCAGCTTTTTAAGGCTTAAGCTGGGGTACAAATAACAGGGATTATTACCTAGAGCTTCATGGTACTTGCTATTTCGATAAATTTGGCGCATGTTTTGAAAAAAATATTAGATGAAGACTGGTGGAATTTAAAAACCGCGAAATCTGTAGATGTGGCGGCGTTAATACAAAAGTACCATAGAAATAATAAATACCGATATTTTTTATGCTTGCTTGTTTCGTACTTTTCCATTAGCCAAGCCAAGCCAAGCGAAAAATCGCCAAATAATGAAGAATTCCGCCAAATTTTTTGGTGACTTTTAATTGTGCCCGGTTACTGGTAAATAACTGTCTTTTTATATGAAATAATATGTGTGGAGGTATGTGGAATTTAAAAGTATAGATTTATATTGATTTTAAATTAGATTTTGTTCCGATTTCTTTGTTACTTTGAGCAATTTCATTTTTTCTTATATGTTTTAAAAAACCATCCAAAATAGTTTCCCAATATTTTCTGGCATATTCCCTATTAAAGGTATGATACCAGGCTCATGCTTACATGATATTGGAGTACAATAGTTCAGAAATTTACACCTTTGGCAAGAATTTTGCATTTTTGTAAAATCTATCATTTGATTCTTGGCGAGCTCTTTCGGTGATTAATAATTAACAAAAGGTTGCAAGTATCTTCAAATCAGCATTTGTCGGTCGCATCGACGATCCCAAAATACATGAACGAATATCGCCAATTTGGCGATTTTAATCATCAAACTGTAAAGCATTTGATTATAACTTGATGCTTCATACTTGAATTTATGTTTATAACTTGACGAAATTTTTTCAGGGTGATTTCTTATTGTCGCTAAAAACAAACTGTACTCGAAAATCAAATTTCCTTTTTAGTCGGGTTTTCCCAACGTATTGAAAGAATGATTTTATACAAAACTATACTTGTAGTCTCAAAACAAAATGAAGAATATTTAAATCCATATATTTTTGAGTTATCTAGTTTGTATGCTTCTGAAGAAACAGGCTGACAGGCAGATAATATTTTCTGGGATTTGATTCAAAATTTAATAGGCCTCTACAGTATAGACGTGAAATCTGAGTTTAAGTGCTATCTGTCTACTCCAATCATGCTATAGCTATCGTATTAAGTTACATTCGAACAACGAGTCAGACCATTCCATTAGAAGGCAGGCTAATTTAATCAAGTACTTCAATCACCTATGGTACCTAAATAAACTATGGGTCAAGGAAACAAAACTTCCGGCTACCTCAATAATTGAACTAGCAATCCTAGACTTAAGAAAAACGGCCTTTTCAGTCAGATAAGTCCCAACAGCTAATTGCACCAAATATTAACCAAACTACCTTCATAGCAATTTAAATACTTCAGAAGGTCTTCCAAATGTTAATTTTTGCTTGGATCTTTTTACTACATTCTCTAAAAGAAATTGTGCTCTAACTTTCTTAGACAATTAGCATTAGAATTCATCAATAAAATTAACGCAAATGATAACATAATATTCACAAATGGCACAAAATGGACTTTCAAGCAGGCATTCATATTAAAACTTATATTAAAACTCCTATAGAAAAATACTTTTTAAACCAACGCAACCACAATTATTGTTCCTTCATACTAAGAGAATTAATTGCAATAAATATTGGACTTCGGAAAAATCCTGCGTAAAAACAACTACTGTGACCTCTGGATTCTGACAGCCGAAGTTCGATTCAACATCTCGAAAATTGGCTTCACATAGGAGATAAAGCCCGTTTATCTATTTTTCAGAAGATTAATCTTATTTCCCACAACAGTATACATTTTTGGTCGATCCCGTCCCATGCCAATATCTATGGAAATGAATTGTCTGACATTCTAGATGGGGGGGGGGGGCTTGGCCTTCCTGTACCTTCTACTTCAGAGCTCATTTATCTCGACAGAAATCACTTCAATTACCTATGCTATATATGTAGCATGACGTGTCTTTCCCGGCTATGCACAGATGGCGCTGCCTTATTACGAGCTTGGGCGCACTATAAAAACCCAGTCACTTGAAGCTCAGACAAGCTTGGCGATTGACGTTCAGTTGAAGTGCTGCTGAGAGAAGCTGACAATATGATGCTGTTCAACTATCTCTGTTTTACCACTATCCTTCTTGTTATCATTTAATCTAAATGTGTTGTGTACCTGTCCTGTGTCGTTTTCTATTAAAATATCTATTGCAAAACCGTGCTGTTATTGGACTATAACCTCATCCTACATATATGTACTCAAATCGGAGAAATCACGGTAAAGTGGTTAATACCACCATCTCACAATCGGTACAAAGGCATAAGACCCGACTTTGTGACAGGTAAACCAACACATGTCTGTCTAGTTTTGCCGGAGGGAATTTAAAAAGCCTCACATTCTCTGGAGAAGTTCCCTTTTTGTTCTAAATGCCTACAACAAAATTCTCCTAATCAGCACATTTTGCACTGCCTTGGACTGGACTAGAGCGATATCTACGACAGCCCACTCCTGGTATCGAACTTCTTGAGGATAAATGACTTCATTGATCCGATCTGATTCCATCAGAATAAATGGGAGATTGGAAATAACAGCAACAACTAAATGTATTGTTTGGGGTAAATTTTCTGTATATATGAAAATAAAAATTTTCAAATGAACGGAGAATTAAACTTAACACATGCAACAATAATTTTTGGTAATTTTCCATTACCCGGCGCAAGCGAAATATCGCCAAACAATGTAGAATTCCACCAATGTTTTACAGCAATTTTAAACCAAAAAATCGCCAAAAAATGTATAATTCCGCCAAATTTCTTACAGTGATTTTAAACCAAAACATTTCCAAATAATGTAGAATTTCGCCAAATTTCTTTGACTATTTTTTACTTGTGCCCTGTTAACGGACAAATACCTAATTCTTTTTATTTATACAATGTCGCTACTGGATGTTGCAAAATATTTGAATATTTGATTTTCATAAGAATAAATGTCGTTTTAATGAGCCTTTTTACCACAGATATAAAAGTGAGTAGCAACCGCATTCCAGTGATTAATCCTGATGCATCAACAATTTAATAGTCCCTTTCGGAACTAGTTCTCGCCAAAGGTAGATAGTTGAAACAAAAATCGCCAAAGTTTTCCAACTAATGTACGAGCACCACAATAAAAAAAACTGCAAACGTAGAAATTTTTTATAATTTTTTTGCATGGCCTAATGTCAGTTAATATAAGCCAATGATACTTGTTTGTACAAAATGCAGGAAGAATAAAAATGACATTAAGGCTTCAAAACATTTAATTATGTTATTATAAGAAAGTTTCAGCGTTAATTAAATAATGTAACGATCACGTTTTTGCTCTCATTCTTCTAAGATCTCTTATTTTAACAAGCGATAAAATAATTTATTTACCTTTTTTCTGAAATTTTAACTTCAAAGAATTTTATATATTCTGGCGCCGCATGGCCAAATCTCTGGCCGTTGAGTCAAAAAAACCACACCAAGTCAAACATTCCTTCTTCTTGTCGATGTTCCTTCCAAAAGAAGAAGGAGGATTGCATCAAAAGCCACTTTTTTTATTCTTGCCGTAGTTTCTGAAATTTATAGCAAGAAGTTAGGCTGACTTCTGCCAATTGAAATAAAAATATTCTTAAAGCTGTTTTTCTTACACTTTGTTCATTTAATTAATTGCTAATTATTGTTAGTTTGTGTTTTTGTTAGAAGCTTTTAGTTATGAATTTTCCCATACTAAACTGAATAATCAATATGTCAATGTGGCGATAGAAGTAAAAAACTCCAAACTTCGTAAGTCCTTAACCGATTACCGAATACACAATTGAATGCGAGGACCATTGATGTGGTATCCCTAAAATTTCCTTGCATGCTCTGTAATTATCTGGGAATGCGTTACATAGAATTGGTCAAAAATAAATACAAAATATTAAATTTTTTACAGTAATGTGGCATTTTTACAGAATTTATCATATTTTTCGTGGCGATTTATTTGGTGATTACCCATTGAAATATATTAAGCGTATACAAAAATCGAATTTGATATAGAAACGTATTTCTGAACTGTTTAAAGAAAAAAATAGAAAAATATAAGCACTTTTAGTCATAAAATCCCATGCCAAAATTGTTATTTTAATGTCACTGCGTTTTTTAAGTGTCGCGTTAGTATATTTCTAGAAGTACAGACGGACGATCAACCTGTTGAATTTGGTTCATTATAAATGCTAAATCTGTGTTTGCATAATTTTAGCTATTTCTTTTCGTTTTGCATTTATCTTATGGACTCACTTCTGATCAACAAGACTCCCTCTGAACAAGTTGTATTCAAATGTTGATATTAATCTCGGTACTTTTCCGTAAACTAGGTGGCAGTGAAAAATCGCCAAATGATGTAGAATTCCACCAATTTTCCTTGGCGATTTTTCTGGCGCCTGGATAATGACAGAGTACTGGAATCTCCAATTTTGATGCCAAGACGACTAGAGTACATTCCAACTATCTTATCAGAATGCTTTGAATTACTTTTGTCTGACGTAGATATAGGTACATTTTCCCAAAAAGTATTTTTTTCGAACTCAGGGATATCTAAAGCGTGGAGATTTCGTCAAAATTTCGTTCCAATTCTTTAATAGTTACAATAATTTCTCCTAACAATAAACTCGAGAAAGTAAAAAGTAGATTGAATAGAGTTTTTCGTTATAATGAAACAGAAATTATCTGAATACTTTATCACCATAAGCTCGGTGTTAAAGTTCTTAAAATCTTAGTTTGCTTGAAGAACAAGATGATCCTTTTGTCTTTTGGTTTGAAACTATCATTTTTTACTTAATAAGAACAAAGTGTATTTAATTAATTCAGAATTTTTGAATAGTGGTTTTTCTAAACATATAGTTTATTTGTCAGATAAACAAAACAAATTCTTTTTTTATTCCATTCGTAATATTAGTAAGTTTGGATTATGGAAGCGATTTAGAATTTATTCGTAGGATTAAAATATTAAATTTATTTTTCATGCTGATTTGAAAATAATTTAGAGAAGTTGTATGTAAATGAATATAAAAATTAGATTACACTTTTACATACATATGTTTTTGTTGCCAAATGGATGCTCTTACATCATCAAATCACTTCAAAAGGGTTACATCAGATTAGAGGGCAATAGGGTTTGTGATATCTAATTCAATACACAGATAATTTTATTCCTGAGTTGCTTTCAAGTTTTCATTATTTCCCATGCATATCTTAGGATAATTTCAAATAATAGTTGCGTTGTTGTTGTTTCTTTCGCTGAGGTAGTCAGTGTTTTAAGCCTAAACAGCGACTTTTGTTTTGAAATAGCGACGCCAACTAAGGCCAAGAGTGCGACTTTTGTTATTCCCTCATTACATTCGCTTGCACAGCCGCTATTTACAGGGGGGGGGGGGCAATGACATATCTTACAGAAAAAAAACACAGAAGAGCAACCAGGCCCGAACCTGTCTCGAACCCGGAATAGCACGATCACAGGTAAGACGCGCTACCCATATGCCATATATAGTTGTTCCCATTTTTTTTCATTTTTCGATATCAACAGGTGTACATTAAAGAAAGTTTGCCAGAAAAATGCGCTATAGGCATGAAGGTGACTCTTTAATAATGAGATCGGTTACAAAACTAGCGGAAATAGTCTCTACAAACTTTCTCGCATCCTTGCTAATAAAGACGTCACCCCGGAGACCAACTTGCATAACAATGTCGTAGAATAATTACTAATTATTTATCCTCGATGTGCATTTTGAATTTTTACTGAACCTATAGTGTGACTCTTTGGGAGGGTTTAGGAGATGAGCCCCAGAGAACCGATTAAAAGGGTCCGAAAATAAAACTAGAGTTTTAGAAGCCTTTATTGCAACAGACCGAAAGGATACAAAACTATATTTGTTGTCGGAAAATCGCATACGAAAATGACCGACAGTATAATCCCAAAGCACCTGAAATACAATACAGTGAAATCTCTGGGTTTTTGAGTTAATGAATTAACACGTTTGCGTAGGTAAGATTAAGAGACAGTTGATATTTTCTTGAATTTCGTTCAAAATTTGATAGGTATCTGTAACATAAATTTTAATTCCGAGGAATAAATTTTATCTGCCTAGTTCGCTTGGTTTTGTAATTAACGTGTTAACTTATTTTCGAACAGTTGGACAGACAGTCTTCATATAAAAGGAGCTCATTCAAAATCTACAATTTTAGTGAATAAGTCATTTACCAAATTCCATTTATCTATTCGAATGCGCTTTTGAGTTATCTTTGTCCCAGATAGAACATATTCTCCAAAAATATATTTCTAGAAATCAAGATGCTCTAATACAGGGGTATTCATAAAAATTTCGTGTTCTAATTTTTCTATGCATCTTTTCTACTACGAATACAAAAAAGCAAAAACGAAGCGATTCACATACTACATTTGGAATGGGATTAATTTTGTCCCAGAAAGTATAGTTTTGCGGGAAATTTTTGTTTCATTGTGTTGGGGGATTTTTTTTTCTAAAGCCGAAATTTGATTTCCGAATTCTTTTATATCCTTTAAATGGATGAATCCCCAAAAACCTCGCCAAGTACCACTTGATAGATTTTGTAATTCACTTCAAAGAGTAATATTTGTAAATATTGTAAGCTTGTAAACTTGATGCAAAACTATATTTCTTGTCGGAAAATCCCATACGAAAATAATCAACAGAATAATCCCAAAGCACCTGAAATATAATACAGTGAAGTGAAGTCATGTAAACTGTTCTATTAAAAAATATTATGTGAAAAAAATGTTAAAAATGTATGCAAAATAGTTTGAGGAAAAAATCCTTTGGGTTCTCATATATTAAACTATATTTAACTCTTATTTCACAGATTCTTAAATAAACTCTAAGAACCATTCTGTCAAAATAAATTAAATTTATTTAAAACAATTTAAAACAAAACCTGAATTTTACAATAAAGAAGTTTAATGTCATCAATTTTTATAAAAACATTTTCATAATATTGAGTTCTAATGGCCTATATTTTGACGATATGATAAAAAATATTTGAAATCAAATTATTCACAGTTTTAAAAAAATTAAGAATCGAGTTAAATAATGCTAAATCATTTCAAAATAATTCATACTACGTAATTGATTACGGATTAGAAGTTTCTTTTATCGTAAACTAACAGTATTCTTTGTATAAAATATCGAAACCGAATTGTACTACTCCGAATTTCATTTTATTAACCTATTTTTAGATAGATGTTCTAAGTTTTCATTTTAAATTCCGGATGTTTTCAGATGGTGGATTTTACCTTCATCTTGAGAAACGATTATCAAACTGAAGACAATGCTAAATTGATGGCTGATGATGTTTTCAAAAATATAAAGTGCGCGAGATAAAAATCAAGTACATAAAATTATGAAATGATACCAAATATTTTTAAATACTTCTCCTTTTCTTTAAATTTAAGAAAATAAAAATAACCTTTTCAGTTGTAAATTTCCTAAAATAATAAACATCTCGCGATACATCCAGTCACGATAGTAAATATACTTGAATAAATTGGAAACGAAACAGTAATTCCACTTTTGTTTTTTTTCTCTCTCTCTCTCTTACACTTATTCATGGTGTCAAATCTTGTGATATTCGTGTTTTTTGACTTTTGTTAACTCGGCACAAGCTAAGAATTTATTCAGGAGCATAAGCCGGAAAATAAACCTCCTTCCTTCCTTCCATGATGTCAAGTTGAAAGCAAGGTTAATTCGAGGCAAAGCTGCCAGAAGACGAATATAAATCCGAATTAATCTCATCCTTGTTTTATTTCATTCCATAAAAGCTGACATTTCAGTTGCGAAGATAAAGCAACTGAAAACAAGAGTCGAGTATTTAAATTCAAAGTTCGGATTCAGTATTCACCTTCCGATGATGCAAATTCTGGGTTTTTTACTGAAATGACTTCTACCCAAATTTGCAGAGAGTTTTAGAGTATGTAGCAGATCTTCATTACTTACCCCAATAGAAGAAATTACTATAAGCCTTAGAAAAACAGGATAATCTTCTAAACTGATCGCAGATCAAAATGTTCAGACTGCAACTTCTCAAGAGGGCGGAGGCAAGACGCATTCCGATGAAGAATCTAAACAGTAATGGTTTTGAACATTCTTTAGAGTATGTGAAATGCATTGTTTAAAGGTAAATCTAAACAAAGCACAGAACATTAAAAGAACTTTAGGGAACAGCACTACTGTTTGTTGTAGTTCATTCTTTCTGCAACAATGCTTTCCATTGTTATAAAAAATTTGGTCATTCATTTCTATCATGGAATTTGACTGCATAGGTTGACTTTTATTGAAATGATTAAAATTCATCCCTTTATTCAAATATTAATTTCGTTTTGA
>JAOUZG010000246.1:5058-27444 GCA_026289955.1 Argiope argentata
CTTGTAAAACAATGAGAGCAATCTTAACTAAACTTCTATTACATTAAATAAATATTTTTAAAAGAAAAAAGTAACCCATTAGTATAATTAAATAAAAAAAGTACGTCGCATTTCGAAAACTTATAAAATGATGAATTACCCAAATATTTTATGATCACTGGTTTCCAGTTTCCAGGAAAGTTATTAAGACATTAATCGTCCATTGGAATTCCAAGAATTTCTCTAAAACATGATTAAGAAGATTCTATTCTTTCCTTTTGAGGGGTTTTTTTTTTTTTTTTGACATCGAAATTCCACAAAAGATGGATAACAGCGAAATCTTATCTCAAATCAACCCAAAAAGCAAAAATAAAGAAAAAAAGTAATTAGACGACTTAAAGAAAAAAAAAATTGTAAATGAAATCATTGAAGCACAATGCCGCATTCCTGACAACATACATAACGATTTGCACGTGTTTTTGGCGAAACGATAAGTCAAAATTAACACTCGATCTACAAAGACACTCCAACCAATCGGAGAGCTACAATCGATCAAAACTCCCTCACCCCTACCTTACTTGATAGGATGGACCACACCTGTTGCTATGACGACGCAGATAATCTCGGTGGAAGAACTTGACGATAATAAAAGAAATCAACATGCCTCAGAACATGCTCCAGCTTTCGAACAAATTTTATTTGTTAGCTTATTTCTGGAGAAATTTTTTCGCCTCTCTTTCTAATTTTTGTCGAAAGTTTTTAAGCGCTCCTTTTCCGTAATTAATATAACAAAGCAATTTTCCTAACGAACCGAAATTGGGGAGAAATGAATGATTAAATTTTATTGACATCCAGTAAGTTATGTCTTTTGTTTGGAAGGGGAAAGAAGCATTTTTCCTCTCGAAATCAATTAGTTAAGTGGTTTTCAAGGCACCGTTGTAGACGTGTTGAAATAAAGATACGCTCTTGGAAAATAATTTAATGAGGTTTTGTATTTTGTTATGTACTTTCTCTTTTTGATTTTTTTAAAGAAAGAAATAAGAAAAAAATGAATAAAATTAATAAGCTCTTTTTTTTTTATCTTGCGGAACATTTCGCTTTTTTTTCATTTATAACATTATTAAATGATTTTTTTTATTATAATTACTTTTCTTATTGTTTTTTTTAATTCTCAGAGAAAGAATAACGAGTTTTCTTTATTTAAAATGCATTTAAAAACTTTTTATAGATTATTTCAATGTGTGTTTGTGCGTGCGTGTATGTGTTTGTGCGTATGCGTTTGTATTTTGTTAATTTCGAATATTACTGAATGAAAATCTGCAAAATGTTTAGCTAACGATCTATTCTTGATTGGAACACGATTTAGAATACTTGGAATTTAAAATGTTTTTAGAAAAAAAAGAAAAATAAAGTTGAGATTTAATGTTCCATAGTTTTAAAATAGGGTATTGTACTTAGAAAATATTTGTACGATTAAATTTTGTTAATTTTTACTTCTTTTATGAAGCTGAAAAAAATTAATTGTTTAATGGTTAAAATAATAAAAAATTAATTAAAAAATCGTTTTAATTTCAGTTTTTAATGAGTTTCGACATTTTAAAACTCTTATAATTCAAAGATCTTTACTTTGATGTTAGCTTTTCTGCTAGTCTATATGCAGGCTAATCTAATTCGTCAATTCAAAGATCCAGATAGATGAAATTTGTTTGTTTATCTTATATTAAAATTTCAGATCTATATCAGATATCCAATTCAACATGTAAACCAAAAGAAGCATATGTTAAAAAAATATAAGAAGTAATATATTATTTTATACATTCTAATCTTTTCTCAGAAAAGTTTTACAAATGAAATGGTTCTTTCTTTCTTTCTTTTTTATCCTCGTTCTTTCTATTTCTTTGCTCTTTTTTTAAATATGATAAATTTAAATCTTTGAAAACATCTCGTAATACTCGACTACATCTCATAATATGCGAATTTTTACAAATTAGTTTAATAATGTTCATTTTATACATATAAAATATCGTGCAAATTATTTACTTATCGTATTTATCCAAAACTAGCAGCCATTTTCTAAGGTTGAAAACTACTAAAATATTTTCAGTTAAATTCTTTATGTAATTTGGTCTTATGGCTTCCTTCGCAATTTTTTAAACTTTTAATTTGATGGACTTTAACCACTTAACAGTTTTGCCCGTATGCCGTACGTGTATCGATTTATTTAATTTTGATAGCTTTAAGCTAAAAATAAACCATTCATAATGATTATAATTCAATATGAAAATTACTTCGTATACATAGATAAGATAAGACATTTCCATTTGAAACAAAATAAGAAAATATTCCTAAAATAGAAAATGTCATCTTATTAGATAGTAAAGAAAATAAAGCAGTTAAGTGATTAAAATGCATTGTATTTTAAAAGCTGTTTCGTATATTGTGTGAGATGTGCGTTAATTTTCCATCTTTATCTTTACCCGTAAAATTATATTACAAGAAAAGGTAGCAATATTAAAAAAAAAAAAACATAAAACTTTTACCAATGATAAATTCTAAATTTAAACTTGAATATTAAAGATAAAAAATTCCAAAATTAAAATTCTTTAAATTTAAATTATTTTCTCCTCTTACTTTTATATGCATGTATGTTTGCGTGTACGTGTGTTAAATAATTTAATACTAAAACGGAAAGTTAAAAAAAAACATTTTAAAAACTCCCTTCTATCAAAATTTTAGACCATCCATCAAAGTAGATAATGGAAGCAAATTCATTTTAAATCACTAATAAGAAGCGAAAATTAATTAGAATTATTTCTCGTTAACGCTACAGAATTCTCCGCAATTCTGCACAAATTCTGTTGTGACGCAAGGGATCTTTGTTGATGATGAGAGAACGATAGAATCTGCCCGGTAATCTGACGCCTCCTCGTCGGCTGAAAAATCTCACGTCTGCCGTGGATGGGAGTGCCGTCGGAGCCACGAACGGTGAAAGGCAGGTTCACAAATGATAAGACGTAGTGAAAAAAAGGATAAGCCATTAAACTGTTAGCTGAATGGAAAGATTCTCATTATGGGTTTAGTGGTTTCGAATCACATATTTTGAATTGATAATTGCTTTTATAGACGAGTCGTAAGTAAAAGAATATTCGTTATTTTTTATGGGTTATTTTATTACGACATACGTTTTGTAGATTATTCATTTATTGGAAATGCCACTCAAAAGGAAGGCACAATTAATTAATTAATTCTATGGGATTCATTTTCGCAAAGATAGCGAAGAGATCTACTGCTATTAATTAAAATTATATATAAAATTAGACTATTTGACAGAAAATATGTATTATTAGATTAAACAAATTATGTTGGTTGTGTGGGATTTATTGGCGCAAGAGCCATATTTGGTTATACTGCGCCAATCAAATGGTAAAATTATAAAAGATATTTAAAAAAATCATTTGTTGAATAAACACATACGTGTTGAGATAAAATTGTAGAAATTTGATGCAAACAATGATTTGAGACCAAAATTTAAAACCTTGTATCTTGAAAATTTGAAAAAAAAAAATGATATCATGTACATGAACTTAAAAAGAATGTAAACATTCCTTTTAAGTTCATGTACATAGACAGAATAGTAAAGATTTTCATATACAGGTAAAAAAACCCAATAGCCCTTAAGAATTAAAAAATATTTAGGTGATATTTTACACCCACCAGGTCTTATAATGTTAAAGAAGTCAAGGTAAAAAACCAAGAACGCTGAGAATTAAAAACGGAACAATCAATTAAAAACATGATGAACATTAAAAGGAAGTTGGCAACTGTTGCACATAGGCGCATGTTCTCCAAATATGAGGTGTTTATGGGTGAAACGCGTATGACCTATACGGAGACGAGTCAACTTAACATCCATCTCACGTATAGGATAAACAGGCGATAAAACAATAGCAGTTCCAACAGAATGCAATTTATTTTCGACCCGAAGATCCCATGACATTTCCCAATTAGATGAGAAGTGAGAAGTGAACTTTTTAACATCACAAAAGTCAATTCATATGCTTAAAAAGGTCGATGCAGATTTTGTAGCCTTGAAACAAATTATGAATCTAAGAAATACTAATTATGTAACTTATAATTAAACAAAATAGTTGAACTATTAATGCCATCTTAGACTTATAAAATGTGATAAAAACCTTTTTTACAAATAATATTTTAAACGAACACAATTTGAAACAAACAAAGGTTATGCGTAACTGTTTCTGCCAAATTTTAAGCAAATCATTATTTTTACAAAGCGATCATAAATTATCAATTAGACTTTCATTATGTTATCATAGATTCAGTTATTTGCATAAATTTGTTTTTCAAGTTTTCAAATTAAGAATTTTTCTTCCTTTTTCAGTTTCCCGATTTTCATCTCAAACTGAAAAGCAAACGATTTCAAATCATTATTAATTACCGATTCTTATATATGAAAAGTATTAAGTACGGTTATTATAGAGTGAATGCATTTTAAATATTAATTTTTCATAATAGGACATATATAATACCACAGATATACTATTTATTAGGTACAAAATACAAATTTTTATTTCATTTAACGCTTTTTCCAATTACCCCATGATGTAAAAATTTGAACTGTTAAAAAAATGCAAAGTAACTGGAAACGCTTATTTTTCCTGACAAAAGTGAAAAACAAAAATTCTGATTCCCATTCAAACACAATGCCTTATAGATCCAAGAAATATATAATTTAGCAATTTATCATAAATCTAAATGGTTTGAAGAAAAGGATTAAAAGAACTTTCGAAAAAAGGATTGACTTTTTTCTGAAAACACTAGCAATTAAAATAAGCAAACGTTGTAAAACTACTAAAAATAAATAAACATTTCTATTCATTATCTAAAGTATCTAAACCAAAACACATAATTACTTTATTCTCTTTTGGTTATTGATGATTATTATTCCCTGCTCATAATTACTCCCTCCAGACTTTCTCCTGTGTGATAAATGCAATAAAATCCACAAAAGAACTGATCATAAAGAAATCGAAGTTTGATATATCTGTTTTTTCCCATTCTTTTGTATATTGCTTCAACAGTGGTGATTATCATTCCCAATTACTCCTTGTTCATAATTACTCCAACTGATTTTATCTTAAGTGATAAATGAACTTAAAAGTTAATAAATATAGCACCAATAAAATATATAAATGAAATTACTGTAAAGAATTCGAATTTATTTTCCTTGTTAAAAATTTGGTTCTCTCAGTTTTTAAAAAAAATCTAATTCCGATATTCTTTTAACACTTTTCCTTTTGTGATTCTCTTCTTTCTATAATAATTTATTTTTTAGATAATTAATTTTATTGGAATCTACATTAACAACCAAAAATTTAAATAATAAGCTAATAATTCATTTTGATCAGGAAAATATAATCCATTTAAATTTATCGTTGTAGTTTTGACAACTGTCATTAAAAATTCCTTTTTCTAATAATAAATATGAGCACATAATAATCGTAGAACAATTGTTTAAAAATACTTTTACAATCTGAATACAACTAAATGTTTAAAGGATTACATCATCCAAAACAAAGATGTCATTTCGAAGGACTAATTACTCCTTTAACATAACAAGTTTTTGAAAAATGGTTCTAGTTAAGAACATTTAAATATCCTAATTAAAATGAGAATTTACCCAAGAAAAGTTCTTCAAATATGGATAAAATAACGAGTTACGTAATCACGAAAATTAGTTTCGTCAAAATCCTTTCACCATCTTAAATAATTAAGAAATGTTTTAATAATTAAATGAGAATTTAAGCCTAAAGTTTTTTGAAAACCCATTCTCATTAGTATTCCGAATTTTTCAAAATACGTCTAGTTACTTAAAAATATTAGATGCATCCATTCACTTATTAACTAGCATTTTCATGGCGGGAAAAAAAACTTCATTAAAGTTTTCTTTTTTCCCCCAATTTATTACATCGTGTGAAAAATGGAGATCCTGGGTAAACAATTTTATTTACCCAAGTCTCTCCAATTAAGGCGAAATTCGCTTAAAGTCCGCTATCGCTCTTTTCAGAATTTCAAAGAATCTTCCCATTTAATAAAAGGACTTTGCCTCCGCTCCATGGCTTTATCGACCGCACGCCTCCTCGTCTTCTGATTGGTTGATATAACAGGCAATCGACGACCTTGCTCTTTACCACTATTGATGTGGAAGAGAGAGATGGAGGTTGGAGTTGCGCAGTGAACAAGATCAATAGGCGTATTTCTACGATATAATTTTACCGATGGGAGTTGGCAATGTGAGTGGTTAAGTGTCATTTAGGCACAAAATAAACCTGTTTTCTTCTTTGTTAGTTTTTAGGCGTTTTTTTTTCCTTTTATTAATCATGTTTTGTTCTCTTTTATCTTTGACTTATTGAATTGTAAGCCATCTTTTGTAAAGAATTTAAAGAACACTCTTTTATTACAGAATATTAGTCAATATTCTACTTTTCAAACGAATGTGAATATTTCACAGTAGTTTTGATAGAATAAATTGTGGTTCGATAGAAGAATTTGGATAATACATTTTTGAATGAAAGTAAAATGGATTAAAAATGTTCGCCAATTGGCCTCCATTTCATTTGTTCAAAAAAAAATTGAATAATACGCTTTTGAATGAAAGTAAAATGAATCAAAATTATTCGCCAATTGGCCTCAATTTTCATTTGTTTACAAAAAAATTGAAGCCAATTGGCGAACTATCCGTTTTACTTTCATTCAAAAAAGCATTATTACCTTAAAAAATTAACA
Organism: Argiope argentata; assembly: GCA_026289955.1. Classification (NCBI taxonomy): domain Eukaryota; kingdom Metazoa; phylum Arthropoda; class Arachnida; order Araneae; family Araneidae; genus Argiope; species Argiope argentata. Next base: position 11,845 of record JAOUZG010000246.1, read on the forward strand.
ATTTATCATATAAAGCATTATTAAAATGATGAAATGAAAGATTTAGTTTTGTTAGGAGGGATCATTGGTTCCAATTTTTATCCTATCGAAGACATGGACTCTCTAGAGGTTCGTTCATTAGGTTTGAAGAACCACGATATTTCTTTGTTTGTTATTTAATTTACTTATTTTTTTATTTTTGGAATATTTAATGATTTTTCGATATTAATTTCACTCAATTGAAGATACAATTTTTTTCTGTTAAATCATTAAAAATTTTAATTTATAATAAAGATTTCAGTCAGAAAGAAAAAAAAATTAAGGAGAATTTAATGAAATTCCCCTTAAAGTACTTTAAGAACACTAAGATAATTGTGAAGTAAATTAAACTCCATAAATATATTTTCTTAATTTTTATTTCTTGTAGAATCATAGAAGAAATAGAAAGAATTACATTTTTTAAAACTTTTCATTTCTAAAATATTTTTGAAATATATCTAAATAACAAAATATATAGAATTCTTTCGAATACTTAGAAAATTAAATGCATAAAAAATTTAAATAAAAGATACTTCATTTTAAAATCATTTCTTCATTTAAAATCATTCACATTTCATAACTTCATTTTAAAATCAGGCCACTTAAAATTATTTGGAGATAACCAGTTTCGTTCTCCAAATAATTTCCACCAGTTTAAAATTATTAGGAGATAAATTCCAGTTTCATAAAAAAACGGAAAAAGAAAAATCAGAATACATTTGGTTTAGACATATAAATGAAATATAACTTTTCTGTAAACAGATATTGAATGTTAATGGCTTCATCACATAATAAAATTGCAGATTGGTTCTGAAAAACTAAAGCCGTTCTACGAAATTTCAATACAAATATAAAGATCTAATCGCACTGTCCTTCGTTGCAGCAAAGAATTATTCGAATTTTGTTAACTGTGTTTACGTAGTGACAAGATGGATTTGGTTTGGTTTAGTTTAGCTAAACTTAATTATATTAACGTTCCGTTGTAAAGCAGTATTATGGCTATTAAGAAAAGGACCTCATAATTTTGAAGCACTGCAAGAAGACGAGGACGTCACTTGAGCTGGTATTCCCTCTCCACACTACACAAGTAGGAGGACGTTTGATTCTGACGGATTTAACGAGCAACAGACGTCCTTATACGACGGTTCTAAGGTGGAATCGTTTCTCGAACCTAAAATCTTAAAGCTCACAAATCCAGATTTTCGAGGCCACCACGGTCAGTAACAAGGTAGGTTATAAACAGAAAAGGATGATGTTTAAATACTTCTATCAAGTCAAGAGAATTTTTTTAAAAAAATACATTCCTATTCAAAGGAAAAATATTTTTTTAAAAATTGGCAAAATTTTTACGTAATTCTGATGTTTCTCGAACCACTTCAGATTCCAAATATAACAAAAACTAAGGGTAAACTTCAAATTTTTTTCAAGCACATTTCCATATTTATAATGATTTCTTTTTCACAAAAGAGACATAACTGTTAAATGAGAATAATGGTGGTAATTTCTCAACACTAAGTTTTTCCCCCAAAAAATCTACTATTAACAATGAAATTTATGGCATTCAAAAATATACTGAAATTATCCAAATAATAAAGTTTAAAGATGTCTCATGACCTTTACATAGTCATCAACTTAAAAATACCCCTTTAATTTAAAACAAGGTCGAATTTTTTATGTTATGCTTCCAAATGTTTAAATGCTTTTGCCATCATTTCTGAAGTCGATAAGAAACTTCTAAAAATTCCTAAAATTATATTTTTCATTTATGATTTTTTTTAATCTTTTCCCCATTTCGTTGTTTTTCTTTCTGCCATAATTTTGGAAATTATTATAAGAAAATAATGAATATAAAATAATTTCCACTAGTATACTTAAAATTAGAAAATAATTTTTGTGAATAAGTATCTTGAAGTGCAACTGTGTTTCGATGGAAATAATCAAATACGGGAATCAAAGGATTATGAATATAAAAAAATGATGAATGTGAAAAAAGTTTTTATTTATTTAGATTATTTTTATTCGCGTTTTGCACTTTTACAATCGTTGTTTATATTTTCTGTTTTTTTAATAATAAAGATTATTTTCTATTCTTTAATGCATTAATATAAGATTTTTTATTTTAATTAAATTTTAATATTTAAAAGCAGTTGTTCTTTTTAATAAAATAAGAGTATTAATATTTTTTTCAAAATGTTGAGGTGGTATTTAATTTTTTTTTACATTAACGAAAAATATTCATTTTTGTTAATGCGATTTTTTTTATTTAGAATTTTTATGAGTCATTACATTTATAAAATTTCTGCTTATATTTCCTGTTCTTCAGTGAAGAAAATAATTTTTTTACTCTTTTAGTACATCAATAAAACATTTTTTTTTAATCTTAATTAAATAATAATATTTAAAAGTAATTTTTTAATTGATTAAGAATAATAATATTTTTCTTCAAAATATTGTGATAATATTCCCATCTCTGAATGGAAACGCGTCATAAATCATAAAAGCATATTTTTATTTTTTGAATTCTTACTGATATTTTTTTAGAAATTTGAAACACTATATAAATTTTTTCAACGGAAACGAGTCACGGTGAAAAAAAAACTTGAAGAAACCCTCTATATGACAGAAAGTATATAAGGAGTTATTATGATATCCACTGAGAGTTTCTCCAGTGCTAATGCTCTACGTGCTCTACCTAATGGGCGACGTTCTTTGGATTGCTGATTCGGTATCCAAATTACTCCTCCCCCCCCTTTCACACATAGCATCAAGGACCCCGTTGACATCCTCCGTTTGACAGCAAAAGAAAAGCAAGCAAAGACATCACCATCCATCACGCACGGGTCTTCGAGACACGAAAGCCATTCGTTTCTCCCTGTCAGAAACACAAACCAAGCATTGACTGCGAGCAACGACAACATTACGATTCCGCGCATATTTTCGAGTGATTTTTAATAGCCCGTCATTCGCACGGGTTCTTAATGTGCGACATTATTCATGTATTGGATTACGGGACGTATCCGGTACGCCCCTGGGTGCTTATTGAGATTCTGACATTTGCAGACCAAATGCTCCAGAACTCGCGCAAATTTCGCTTGAAACCATTAGGTGGCCAGTGGAGTGTGCAAAGGCTGTCGGAAGGGACGCATTGCGCACGTCAACCCTTGGCTGCTTGCCATTCTTGGCAAAACGAAGTTAAAAGGAGAATCAAGTGTCTGGTCGTTTATAAGGTTCAACCCCCCCCCCCCCTCTCTCCCATTCGGAAAATAAGCGTCTGGAAAATTGTAGACTTCAGCACAAACACATATTAAAAACCTTTTCAATTTTATCACAAAGACGAATTACATATTAGAATACATTGATATACACGAATTACATATTGGAATACGAATATACACCAATATACATTGAAGTACACGAATTACATATTGGAATACGAAAATACACCAATATACATTGATATACACGAATTACATATTGGAATACGAATATATACCAATATACATTGATATACACGAATTACATATTGGAATACGAATATACACCAAGATACATTGATATACACGAATTCCATATTGGAATACGAATATATTGATATACGAATACATTGATATATATATATTGGAATACAAATTTACACGAATATATATTATATATACAAATATATAGTATTTACACGAATTATATATTGGAAACAAATAACATATTATCTTTATAAAAGGTTTCAATACGATTATCAGGCTGTAATTGTAGATGCAAGAATAATAACCTGATTTTAAAGGAAGAGTTTTTTAAATTTTATTTTCATTCATCAATCTTTTTTTTAACTTTCTATTTATTAATCTTTTATTTATATTTTAGATAATAACATGTTTACATTACACGTACACTTTATGTTACACATCATGGATTTTTCATTTGATTTGAAACAAAGAGTTTCCTAAGTGAAATTTATACGAGTATTAACTTCTACTAAATATAAGGTAAAACAAGGCCAAATTTGACTTTCACGTCACCGAGTCTAAAATTGTTCAAATAATAAGGTAGTAATTTTCAACATTGTATACACACCTATCTTAAATGGAGAAGAAAATAATTTGGGTCGGAAACAGTCGGAAAATCACAAAAATTTCATATTTATTAAATCTAAATAAAAATTGAAACATATGCATTCCTTCAGCACAAAAAATAAAACGAAATCCCTAAAACGCAAATATAAATGGATTATTTTTAATATGAAAACAAAATTAGACTTCTCAATTCCTGAATTATTTATATCAGTTATTTTAAATTATCTGATAATTTCGGACTTTAACGAAAAATAATAGACTATATTTTCCTTTCAAACAGACATAATCACGTTAATCATTTTGATGTGCATCTTGCCTCTTTTACTTTTAAGTTATAATTCTTAAGACCAACGTGCTCTTCTCTTTTTGCCTCACACCTATGGAGATTAAACAAAACTAATCTCTCTTGTTAATAAATATCAAAAACTTCATCAATTATTAGAAGAGGTTTAATTTCATTGATATTTAAAAGAGAATTCAATGTAGACAAGATAGGAAAATAAATTAAGAAAGCTAAAAGTTTGGTAATACGTATAATTAGCAAATAGGATTAATTATTTCAAGTTTAATCTTTACAATAATTAGTTAATGTAGTAAAGTAATTGTTTTGGTTAGTAGGAAAGGAGCATCATTAGAAGCTTAAGAAATATATGGAAGAAATTTTTTAGAGCAATCCTTTTCCATCAGAGAGACAATCTTGATCTGATTTTTTAAATGACTCTAATATTTATTGTTTAGTCAAAATATAAATTAAATTGAGATACTCAAATAAATTAAGATCAAATTTCCGATAACTTTAAATAGAATAATATTATAAAAATTCGAAAATAATAAATAAGTTCACGCATAACTAAGAGTAAACCAGTGTCTATTGTGTTTTGTATAAACGTATTTGTATTTTAAAGAACAAATCTATTTTCCTAAACTCCAGAATTTTGCCTGTTCGCATCATTTTTATAAACACAATGCAGCAAAACTATTCTTATTTCTCAGCTCAGCTAGAAATTGCGATTTTCTGCGCAGTTATAGTCTCAAACAAATGTACAATTGATGTGCCAAAGAAAACATTGTGTAATACGTTGAAATGTTAAGTTTTTGAGAAGATATATTAAATAATAGAATGGTCGAAATTTATAAAAAATATCGAAATAAGATTTCATGGAAGTATTTCGTTCATAAAAATAATAAAATAAAGTTATATATAAATTTTTAATAACAAATTGTTGATATCTCAATATTTATAATTCTTCAAACAAGAAAAATAGTTAATTAAAAAAGTTATAATTGTAGCTCTTTTGGAGAAGTTACAAAAAAACATCTCCAAAAGAACTCTTACTTGCATTTAGCTTTTAATTAATCTACGGGAATGTATTTTACTATGAAAATAAAAAATTGTACACAAAACAGCACTTATGGATTCATATATTCATCTTACAGCATTGTTGGTTAGAAAAAAAAATAGTTTCTACCTAGAATCAGTCGTTCAACTGAAACAATTATTAATGAGAATATTTCATTTTAAAAATAATAATTACTAAATAAATTACTGCCAAATTAAACATTTAAATTAATTATTTAGGAAAATAATTAATTTTCAAAATACAGATAGATGATTTATTATGTGTGTTGCATATGACTTAAAAAACCTTAATCTTAATCTGATATATTTACTCAAAAGCAGCTCATAGAAATACGGTCCTCTATATACTTTTTTACGATTTCGTTCTTGATTTATGCACTTTCCTGGTTTTCTGAATAATCCAAAAGATTAATTCGGCTTTGTATATAAGTTTCAAAGTTAATAAACCTTCTTAAAACATCTAAATTTTTCATTTAAGCACTTAAACTGCCCCCATTGATATACTTTGCTATAAAGAGGGAAAACATAACACACTGCATTCATCTTAAGATTTTTATGAATTCATATCTTTTATATCCATATTTTATATCAGAATATTTTTAATATTTTGAAAATGATTCTTTGTTTTATTGCCAGCGTTTAAGAATCAAATCTGAAAAACTGCGAATATTTAGGTTTAATCTCTGAAAGAATTCAAGTCTTGTTGAATTTACTTTGTTATAAAAATGAAAAGTGGCCTCCAAAGCTATGGTGATGGTTAATGGTTGGCCTCCAAAGCTGAAGAATTCTAAGAATTCACTCTAGTGTACAAACTCTTGCAAGTTTTTTGAATAAGATAAAAGATTCATCAAGTTCACCGCATATGATTTTAAAAAACCGTCCACAGACGCACACTGGCTATTCCATTACCATCCAGAATTTCGCCAAGATGCAATCTAGAAGGATAATATATGTCTCACCTTGTAGCAAAACTGCTATTATTCCCTGCAATGTGACATCTTATCAAGGCATCGCAATGAACTGTACAGTTAAAGTGGCTCAAACGGGTGTCCCGTTGCGATGTTTGCGTAAGCTGGCAGCAAAAAGGTACACCCTATGACAAACTCGGCGTCTTTCACGGCTAATTAACCCGAAAACGACGGAGCTAGATACTGCTGTCAAAAGCTGGTAATAAATTATATTGTCTGCAAAGGAAAAAACGATGTTGTAAAGGAGAAAAAAAAATTCCATCCCGTAGAGGAAGGAACCTTGGTTCTAATAGGGAAGTTAAATGGATTGGGCACCAAGCACATCCATGGCACCAGACTTGCCCTAAGTGAATAATTATGCTAAGATAGAAAGCTATTAAGAAGAGGCGGTGTACTTGATTTAAAAGAACTGTAAACAGCTTTTTTCTCCGACTTAGAATTATTAGATGTTTTGGTATACAGTTTAGCATTCCTTTTATTTTTAAATTAGTTTGAAGATGTAGGCAAATTTTTTCAACATACCATTTACTAAAATTAGTCTCGAATATGTACAAATCCCCCCCATATATCTTAGTACATAAAAAATTAGTTTTACTAGGCTGTTAATTTGGTATATAAATATTGAAAATGCAACTATTTATAAGATTTAAGGCGACCAGGGACCTTTCAAATGATTTTTTTTTTGTAATTTTCACCTTAGAAATTTGAAATTTCACAGGAATTAAGAATAACACTATGGGAGATGACACAAATTGTAAAGTATTATTTTAATTTATTTATGAGTTCGGGGGGCTAGTAAAATATAATATTAGCGATAAATAACATTAATGAAAAATGTTCCATGAGCTCCAAATTTGTTCGAAAGTGCTCCATTTTTTATTATTACTTACTCTAATCCTTTTGAAACAAAAGTTGGGATTAATCTTTAAGTTTGAGCACGAAATATCAAAACTAGTCAACGCAATAACTCAAAACTACTGAAACTTTAAAAAAATCTGTAGTTTTAAGTTATTATATTGGTTAATTTCTATATTTTATACTTAAACTTCAAATTTATCCCAAATTTTGATTCAAAAGGGTTAGAGTAAGTAATAATAAAAAATGGAGTGCTTCGAACAAATTTGGAGCTCATGGAACATTTTTCATTAACGCTATTTATCGCTAATATTATATTTTACTAACCCCCCGAACTCATAAATAAATTAAAATAATACTTTACAATTTTGTGTGTCATCTCCTACAGTGTTACTCTTAATGCCTGTAAAATTTCAAATTGCTAAGTTAAAATAGCAAAAAAGTTATCTTATAGGTCCCTGTTCGTCTTAATTCTCTATAACTATCAAAAAATATGTATAAAACAGCATTAATGGGTCCGAAATTCATTAGGTTGGCATTATAATAAATCTTGATATTGAAAATTATCCAAAACTCCTCAGAATTTTCTCTTGTGATATTTATAAAGATGTAAATGGATAAAATGATTTATGCTGCTCTATTTTATGCAATAAAACGGGGTATCTGGTTTTATATTACTACCAAAGTGTTAACATTAAAAATTTTATTGCTTATTTCTTGATGACAATATTTTGTTTTCTGTTGTGAAATTGATTTTTTTGGGTGATTTGCTTTATTTAAAAGAAACAGAATAATTCTAATAAAAAATAATGGAAATTTTAAGTCGTATTTTGGTTAGATTTATGAATTTTGAGAAATCTTCTTTATTTAATATAACAAGGTTGGTCACCCCAAAGCTTTCTAGTATAATCTTTCATATAGTTGTTATACTAGAGAAAGCCTTGCATGGAATTGACGTATAATAGATTTGAAATACTAACGAAATATTAAAATTATATAATTCTTAAATATTATGTAATATATAATTATTAATATGTAAGACATATTATTATGTAATACTATAAATAATATTTTTTGACAATAACTATACTTTCTTTATATTATATATACGAGAAGGTAAAAATGATAATTCAGAAGGAAAAGACTCAGTATATAAAAAAAGACCCAGTATATCTAACATAATCTCTGAATTTGAAAGGGGAAATCTAACTAATCGTATTTCACCATGATTAAGCAAATAAAATTAGGAACATGCTAAAATGATATATTGAGAAAATATCTATACACTAAGTTTCCATTTAACATTGTTTTCTATTTAAAGAGATTCACTACAGAGCTTTTGTTTTCCATGGTATTTACATAAAATTTAATCACCATGTTAAGAAATATAATTTCTATAGAACGAATTCTTTCCGACAGTATTATTTATTGATTTCCTTTATCGGAGTTCCAGTAATTCAGTGAAATATTTTGTGATGAAAGTTGCCAGCATAAGAATGATATGGGTGGTGTTAAAAATATATAATAGAGATGTTGCATTTTTTTAACGCTGAAATTCTCTATTATGTTTGCGGTATATCCTTCGAAATCTGTTTAACCCAAAATGTAAGAAATGTAATAAAAACTCTCAGAAAACGAAGGAGATAATAAATAAGAGTTTTTTTTAAAAACGAATCTTCCAAAATGAAAGTAGAAAATAGTTATCAATTTTCCCCTTATTTCTTGATTTAATCTTCTTATAAAATGCTGTATACTTCATTTTTTAAAAATTAGAAATATATTTTTTGTGATTTTTTTCTATCTTATAATCAACTAGTAAGATAAAAATTTGTGTAAGAATTATTTCTATGCCTAAAAATATCTGTCCGAATAAATATTATTTATACTTTCGACAGGAAATAAACTTATCTGAAAAATATGAATTACTGCGAATTTTTTGAAACAATTTCAAAAAAAAAGAAATTAATTCTCTCTGTTCAAGATAAATTTTTAAGATTAAATAAAATTTGTAAGATAGATAAAATTTGTAATATCAGGCTTATTCTGGTTTGATTTCATCTATCATTGTTTTCAGCGAGTAAGAATAATACATCGTACAATTTACAAGCAAAACTACATACGAGAATAGTTATATAAAATTATTAAAAAGATCGGAAAAAAACATGAAAGAAACTAAAATATACAAAATAAATGGCAAAAGATTTATTAAAAATATTATAAAAAAACTTCTTTTATACAAAAAAAGGAATAAAAAATCTAGTCTAGGGGTTTATTAATTGATTCTTTTTTTTAATTTTGCAGATAGCTTAAGAAATATATTATCCAGTTCCTGAACTAAAAAAGGGATTATATTTCTTTCCATTCCCTAAATAATGAGATTCGGCTGACAAAAAAAACCCCATTAAATATTATTGAAAGAATAGATCACTTATTTTCTATTCAGAAACTGTAGAACATATTGTGAAACTGTTATACCAAATATGAGCAAAAAAATATTTATCAGATTTTAATTTATGAGATTTCTTATAAGAGAATTCTATCAAAGATTAGAATTTGTGAAAATAGCATCAAATCATGTAAAACTGTATTAAAACATTTGTAAATACAGATATGAAAATTAGGGTAACAAATGAAAAACTTCAAAAATTTTAATGGTTCTAAGGGTTCTTTTTTTTAATTCTAAAAGTTTCATAAAAATGTGCTGTCAAACATTAAGAATATAAAATTTAAAAAATCATAATTTCACAAAAAAATAAACTTTTTAACGTAATTTCCTATTTTGAGTTTTTTAAAATTTGTTTTGAAAGAAGAAAGAAAATAAATTTTTTAATGGCAAAATTTTTATTGGCATTATCATTAGCATGCGAGTGAAAAATCTGAAGAAACAATAACATTTATTTGAATTTCCTTACAATAATAAAAAATATCGTTTCAATTTGTATCTGAGCAAAATTAATTGCTTATATTGAAAGAATGGCATGCTTATAATATAAAAGTTTATGAAATTTAAATTAAATTTTTTAAAGGTGTATGAGGCATAAAAAGATTCATTTTGTGCGATAAAATTTGTTCTATAATGTGTTTTGTAGTAATTAATGAAAAAAGCTCAAATTATGATTCATTTTTCATTATTTCAAGATTAAAGGAAAAAATTTTTAAAACACTAATCTGGGCGAACACTATTAATCAAAAGTAACAGTATGCAAAATTTGGATTACATGAAAAAATTAAACTTTAAGAGTTTTATAAAATTGATTTTTTAAATATATTTTCAGAATACGTTAAAATGATTATTTACATTTTTTGAAAAAAAATTATAAACATGTCTAGAGCCGACTGTTGTAAAAAAAATAATGATTATATAAAAAAGTAATACGTTTCTCGTTTAATAAAAGTATTTTATAAGAAACTTAAAATAAAATATACTCAATTTATTGTTCAACCAGTAAAAGCCACAAGCGATTAAAGAGACCGATCAGATGTAAAAAATTTGTTGCATTTCATTTCATTTAAAAAATGAAAAGAAATGAAACTTAAGATTTTTTAAAACTTTTTTTTCTTTCAGATTCGAATTTCAAGAATGGGAGCAATTTAGTCAAATGAATTTCCAAACATTTTAGTATCCTTTCCTTTATTTATTTTCGTTTTCTCAATTTGTAATAGAAGAGTTATGTTGTAACAAAATGTTATTTTGATTTTTTTTAATTATTATTATCTAGATATTATTTGTTCACAATCAACCTTGAAAAGTTTTGATTTCTTTCCTTTTTTTCATTATTACGTCAACATTCAAGAAATATTTTGATTTTATTTTGCATTTAAGATTTTCCCGACAAAGGAATCCTTTCGTAATTGGGAAGCAAATAAAGAAAAATTTTCACAACGATAAGTTTTTTTGATAAAAAAAATGAATTGTTACGTGGTAAAATTAATCGAAACATTTAATGTAGCATTTGATATATTATGATATCTTCATTTTAAAATTCATCAAAAATATTTACTTGTAAAATACTTGATTCTTACATGTAGAAAATGTGATATGTTGATGTATAAATTCTTATTAATATGCTTAAAATAAAAATATTTAAACATAAAAATGATATAATTTTTAGAAAATTCTGAAAAATACATGATATTTTCCATTTGAAGTAGAATCTGAAACATATATTACAGTCTAAAAAAGAAAACATGTTTAACAAATCCTTAAATCTCATAAATACTATATTTCTGTACACTGAAATCAATCTGTACTACTATTATCAACGTGAAAGTTTGGATGGATGGATGATATCATTCAATCACACTAGAGCGAATGAATGAAGTTGGATGAAATTTAGTACAGAGATAGATTATTGTCTAGAATTGAACATAGGCTGCTATTTATTCTGGTTAATTGAATGGTTAATTTTTTATTAATTAAAAACTAACTTTCTCGCCAAAAATCTTTTTCCTCACCGCCAAATGAGTCAGGCTTAACATGTTTTCGGCCGGTTATTTCAAACGATTCTGTTCTTTTCCTTAGTATATGTGGCATATAAAATTAAACATTGTTAATTGGTGGATCTTTCGGATCCATTCTGAAGTACTTTTGAATTAAAATAAAGCTAATTTTGTCGGTCGTTTGTCTTGTTCGTTGCAAACAAGTAGTTTTTAATATCTTTAAACCTGTTTTATTCGAGATTATAGTGCCATTAGAAATGAAAACATTTAAATTTTATGTAATTGCATAGTGTTCTTCGACGTACTAAGATTTAAATTTCTTATTACTCGAAAATGAATCAGATGAGAAACATAATCTTTATTCCTTAGTTTTCAAGAACGGAAAAAAAACATATGATGATGCCGGCGTCCTGGCACAGAGGTAGCATCTTCCTCCTGATTTGGGTTTCCCGTGTTCGAGTCCCGATTAGAGCTTGGTTGTTCTTCTGTGTACTATCAGTGAAGTGTATGAATGTACCTCCCTTTAAAAAGGGACTGTGCAAGCGAGTATGTGTGTGTGTCATCTTCATATGACCTAGAAGTCAGACTTCTACCCTCGGGTGCTCAGGGGTCCATACCCTCAGAAGCTACTGCACCCCTCTTTCTGTTGTAAACACGAACACCTCATCATCATTGAATATCATAAAACAAATGAACACATTTTTGAGTTTTATTGCAACAATAAGAAAAATATTTAAAAATGTCGCAAAAAAATTGTTTAAACAGTATTGAAAGGCAGAAATAAATAGAGTCATAACAGAAGGGTCTTTTTTTCACTCTTAAAATGATTTGAAAATTAGTTCAAGGCATTAATATTATAAAACGTTATCGCGGAAATTGTCAAAATATCGCTTAATTTTTAAAAACTAAGAAAAGTCGCAATTGTATAGTCCTTCCAAAATATATCTATAGCAGATCAAGCAGTCTAGCTTGAAGCAGAACAATAGACACACAGATAGACACACTATGTATTGTTACTAGATATAGAATAATATATTTGTGCACTATATTTTGTGCATTAAATATATTTTGCTTTTTTTTTTTTTTTGTAAATGGAGGTTTTTCTATTCCAACGCTTTCACTAATCTAGAATTTCATATGCTCTAATATATGTTAAAATTCTGAAAAACACCTTCATATGATAAAGTTGTATATTCTAAGTGAGAAAAAAAATTTAGTATTGACTCATACATGCTCACTTTTTTTCAATTCCTACTATTATCTCACACTCTCCCTATATATAAACATATATCTTTTTCAAATTTTCAATCGTTTGTAAAATATTTTCTACTCATCCAACCAAGTTTAAGTAAATTTTTTAAAACTTGTAGCGGATGACATTTGATGTTAATACAGTTTTTTCGAATATTAATTCATTAGTTTTTTATTAATTAATTAAAAACTAACTTTATCGACAAAAATTTTCGTTTCCCCGCCGTCAAATGAGTAACAAATTCACTTTGTTTTTTTCCCAATACTAATGAGATTAGATTTAACATGTTTTTACCGCTTATTTTAAACGATTATGTTTATTTTTATAATGTTTGATGCATTTAAAATCAAGCATTGTTGATTAATCACTTTTTCGTACTTTTGAAGTACTTTCGAATCAAAATAATACAGAATAAAGAAAATTAGAAATTTCTAATATGTATTGGTGTCTACAACTGATGTAGAAAATTAGTACATTTTGCGGGTCCACAATTGGCTATGAATCCTCATTGGAGTTGAAAATTAAAGGCTAGTATAATTTTTTGAATCTATTATTTATAATAATTGTACACTTTAGGCCGGGATAGCCTGGTTGGTATGGAGTTGGGTTCGCATCCCTTGGGTTGCGAGTTCAAACATCCTATATAGAAAGGAGGATGGGAAATTGCTTAATGTTGTGATTCTGTCATATTTATATTAATTGCTATTATTTAATAAAAAGCAACTGAAATGAAATTTTTCTTTGTTAACCTAAGTAGGAATTGATTTAAATTTTTTTTTTATTTATTACTTGTTTCTTGTTTCTTATCAAGTTAAGTTGAAACAGAAATCTGGCAAACTTTGACAAAGAAAATAATATTATCCCTAAAAAATTGCAAAAGTAAACAGAGAATCGATGTTTTTTGCTTCATATACTTCTCATCATAATTCACTCACAGAGTGTGTGTGGTCCCTGAATAAAACACCGGAAAGGCTTCCATCATATTGGCTACCCGAATGCGTTATTACCTGCCTGGATTCTGTTACAAAAGCCTCTTAAACTTGGAACTTAAAATTAAAGACAGAAAGAAAGAAGAAAACTGGATATCTTCAGTCTACAAACCCAGTGAAGCATTAAATAAAGAATCAACCACGATTTTTTTTTATTTAATTGCTTTTTACTAGGATTATTCTCTGAAGACGCGCTTTAAACAAGAGTCGAAGGCAACTTTATAGCCCAGAATGCAGCTCACCAAATATCAAATATCAACCTCCCTTCTTTTCAATGTAGTGTTCGAGTGTCTTGTTATACAGGCATTAATTGTATGTTCAAGTGACATTACCTGATTATACAGGTTATTGAGTCATCTACTCGATTTTTTTCCCTTCCTTTGTATAGGACGTTCATCTATGAACTTAATTTAATTATACATGACCGGAAATAGGTCCTATTTTTTTGTATCGAAAGGTCATCCTATCCCTTTTTTGGGCATGTAACACCATCTTTTCCACTGGGTGGCCACTCGGGCTTAGAAGGTTGAAAGGATGGAGATGGAAAGAGCGATTTGGAGGAGAGAGCGCACGTTTCCGGTCCTGCATGCTGATAGAAAACTTATGAAAGATTCATGAGGATTTTTTTCAACAATAAATGAGTTTTCTGGGAGGACTGACTTAGAATAAACGAAGGCTTAAGAAACTAACTTAGAATACTATTATGTTTTAAAATGTATTGACATTTTTAAAAAAATTCAATTTTATGAGTAGTTTTTGATTTCTTGTATAGATAATACACAAAATCAGAGGAAGTAATTTCGCCAAAAACTTCCCGCACATTCCTTAAGAAAGTATAATCTCTCTGGTATAAAGTTTTGAGTCTTGGACAAAATCGTGAACACCGTAAATGCTCAAATTTTTATTTTGAGAGTTCGGTCCATCAACATTCTATAACTCATTTTTAGTGAGAAAAATTAGTATGCAATTTGACTGCCTTTTTTGTCCGAATTAAATTGAAATTTATACACGACTGCAATTTTAAATACAAAATTACATACCAAATTTTATGCAACTAAGTCTCTGTATTTTTTTGAGATATACAAATTATATGTTTGAAATTTTACAGACCACTAGATACCATTTAAAAATAAATGAAGTTCCCCCGTTTAGATTCTAAAATTATATACTAAATTTCATTTACCCAAGTTATTGTGTTGTTGAGTTATCGTGTTTAAATGTATGTGACAATACAAATTGATAGAATGGTCAATCCTTTACGAGATTTAATTGAAAACTGGAAATGGATATACAATTTAGATGGTAAATCAATGCACCAAATTTTACTTATCTAGCTTTTTACGTTTTGCAGTTATGATGTTCAGTCGTGCTCAGGTAGAACGACAGCAAAATTATTGTAAATAGATTTATTTTAAAGGATAAAAATCTAAAAATTTCATCTTTTAGAATCCATGCAAAGTTTCCCCCATCTGGCTCAAAGCTTGTTGTGATATCGTGTTCACAGATAGACAAACATAATCAAAAAAATACGTATTTTTGATACAAAGGGGACTAAAATGTCGTAATTCTGCAAAATTTTATAGACAAACAGAGAAAAAGATATAACAACAAGCTTTGAGCCAGATGGGGGAAACTTTGCATGGATTCTAAA